>CAUYLG010029320.1:0-17053 GCA_963573385.1 Cacajao melanocephalus
ATTTCTTTTCACTCTTTTTTCTCTTTTCTTGCTTTTTCATTTTATTTCATTGAGTTGATCTTCAATCTTTGATATCCTTTCTTCTGCTTGGTTGATTCAGCTATTGTAACTTGTGTATGCTTTGCAAAGTTCTCGTGCTGTGTTTTTCAGCTCCTTCAAGTCGTGTATATTCTTCTCTGAGCTGTTTATTCTAGTTAGCATCTCATCTAACCTTTTTTCTAGGTTCTTAGTTTCTTTGCATTGGTTTAGCACATGTTCTTTTAGCTCTGAGAAGTTTGTTATTACCAACCTTCTGAAGCCTGTTTCTGTCAATTCATCAGATTCATTCTCCATCCATCTTTGATCCCTAGCTTGTGAGTTGTGATCCTTTGGAAGAGGAGAGGCATTCTGGTTTTTGATGTTTTAATCCTTTTTTCACTGATTTCTTCCCATCTTAGTGGCTTTATCTACCTGTTGTCTTTGTAGTTGGTGACTTTTGGATAGAGTCTCTGAGTGCACATCCTTTTTGTTGATGATGAAGTTATTTCTTTCTGTTTCTTAGTTTTCCTTCTGACAGGCCCCTCTACTGCAGGACTGCTGGAGGTTCACTCCAGACCCTGCTTGCCTGGGGATCACCTGTGGGGGCTGCAGAATAGTAAGGGTTGCTGCCGGTTTCTTCTTCTGTTATCTTCTTCCCAGAAGGATACGTGCCAGATGTCAGTCTGAGCTCTCCTTTATGAGGTGTCTCTTTGAGTATACAGGAGTCAGGGAGCTGCTTGAGGAGACAGTCTGTCCCTTATAGGTGCTCAAGTGCTGTGCTGGGAGCTCTGTTGTTTCGTGCAGAGATGTTGGGAAGGTACTTAAGTCTGCTGCAGCAGAACTCAACCGCTTCTTTTCCCAGGTGTTCTGTCCTAGGAAGGTTGGCTTTATTTATAAGTTCCTTTCGTGCTGCTAACTTTTTTCATAGATGCCCTGCCCTGCACGGAGTAGTCTAGCCACAGTCTGCCAGCAGAGGCATTGCTGAGCTGCTGCAGGCTCTGCCCAGCTGCTTTGTGAACTGCCTCGGTAATGGCGGACTGCCTCGGTAGTGGTGGTCACCCTTCCCTGCACTGAGCTGGACCGTACTGGGTCCAGCTGCGCTTACTGCAAAACTCTCAATCCAGAGCATTTCAGATTGCTTATTTTGTGGGGGTGATACCCGCCGAGCCAGATTGTTTGGCTCCCCGTCTCTGCCCTCTCCCTTTCAGTTGAATGCGTGGCTCTGTCTCCCAGGCGTTCCAGGCACCAGTGGAAACGGCCACCCAGATTTGTGTGCGTTTCCGTGTGCCAACTCGGCACCAGCTGAAACTGCTATGCTGAAAACTCGTGGGGCTTTTCTGCCCGGGATCTCCTGGTCTGTGAACAGTGAAAGTTTGTTTGGAAATGTGGTGGACACTCACCCTCTGCATTGTTCTTGCTGGGAACTGCACTCCGGAGCTGTTCCTATTTGGCCATCTTGCTAGATCATTTATATTTAAGGTAATTATTGATATGTTTAGTGCTTTGTCTGGCATTTTATTATTTGTTTTTTTCTGGTTCTCATTCCCCTTTTACTGCTTTTGTTGCCTTCCTAGGCATTATTAAGTTTTGTTATTCAATTCTGTCTTGACTTATTTATGGTATATTTTCATGTATTTCTTTGTAGTTTTCAAAGTGGTTGTTCTGGGCATTACAGTAAACACATGTGAGTCATAACAGTCTTCTGATACATTTGTTTCCTACTGTTACTCTAGAATATTCCATAAACTTGTTGGCTTAAAACAAAAGAAATTTGTACTTTCACTTCTGGAAACCAGAAGTCCAAGTCAGGTTTGCTAGGCTAACATCAAGATGTGGGCAGGGCTGGAATCACTTTAACCCGTCTGGGAAAGAATTCAGTCCTTACTTCTTCCAGCTTAGGGCAATTGCTGGCATTTCTTGGCTTGTGGCCACCTCAGTCCACTCACTGCCTTTAGCGTCATGAGACCGTCTTCTCCTCTGTCTGAAATCTCCCTCTGCCCCTCTCGGCCTCTCTCTTACATGGATGCTAGTGATGGCATTAGGGCCCACCTAGGTAATTCAGGACAATCACCCACATTTAGAGCCTTAACTTAATCACATTTGCAAAATCTTTAATCTAAAAAGTAAGATTTACAGATTTGAGGGATTAGAGTGAGGACAGGAGTGGACAGGATTGAGGCTATTATTTATCTTAATGACAACTAATGCCAACATTTGCTACTTTAAATAAAGTTTGGAAACGGCACTTGCATTTAGTGCCCTTTACCCCTTTGACTTTTAAAAACTATTATCTGAAGTACCAGAAGGTGTTCTAATTGTTGTTTCAATCATTAAGTAAGATTTACAGAACTCATGGTAAACAAAATAGTCTATTTTATATAGTAAAGATTCCTCTTGTTATCATTTCTATTCTTTTTGAAGAATGTCCTTGAGCCAACCATTAAGGGCAGGTCTGCCACCTACTCTTAATTTGCAACAACAAATAATTTGCCTGAGAATTTTTTATTTTTTTAAGTTTTCTTTATTTCTCAATGATAGTTCACTGAATATAGAATTTGTGGTTTACAGTTCTTCCTTCTGGTCTTCAGGATCCCAAATAGGAAAATCACTGTTGTTGAAGTAGTTGTTTCTGTGTAGGTAACATTTTGTTTCTTCTTGGTTTTTTTTTTTTTTTTTTTCCTGTCTTTAGTTTTCAAAAGTTGGATTAGATGTGTCTTGGAATGGACTTGTTTGGTTTTATTTTTGAGAGGTTAACCTAGATTTTTTTGGTATATAAATTCATGTGTTTTGCCAAATTTGGGGAGTTAACAGCATTTAAAAAAAAATAATTTTAACACTATCATCTAGCTTGTCTCCTTCTGGAATTCTAATGATAAAAAAAGTTGGATCTTATTTTTATTGTGTTTGTTTCTTTGTTTTGTTTTGTTGTGTGTGTGTGTGTGTCTCATAGGCCTCTGAAGCTTTGTTTCTTTTCCATTTTTTAGTCTATTTTCTCTCTGTTGTTCAGTGTAGGAGAATTTCATTGATCTGAAGTTCACTGATTCTATTATTGCTCATTTCAATTTTAATATTAAGCAAATCTAGCAATTTTTAGTTTTCTTTTATTGTATTTTTAGTTCCCTAATTTCCTTTTAGTTCGTTTTTATAACTTATTTCTTTGCTGAGATTTGTCATTTTTTTTGTTTGTTTTCAGATAATTTGTGAATGATAACTGAAACAATTTTAAGTGGTCTGGCTTTAAAATCCTTGTCAGATGGGTTCACCTTCTGATTCATTTCAGTTGGGGTCACTTGATTGCCTTTCATCATTCAAGCCATGATTTCCTTGGCCCTTGGTGTGATGACAGACAGATCTTTTGTCTGTCATGTTGGGCAATGCTGGCTACTGTTTACATCTTTTATTACATGGGTGAAAAAGCAATGGTGGTTTTTGCCATTGAAATTAATGGCATTTATGTCATTGAAACTAATATCAAAAGCCGCAATTGCTTTTGCAACCACCTAATATTTTAGCAAGCAAGCACCTTGTTTAGGCTCGACATGTGGGCCTCAGCCTATTCTGTGGGCTGGGAAAGAGGTTCCAGTGGTAGTTTGATTATCAGAGACTTTAAGGTTTTACTTTGATCTGCTCAGAGGATTTAGTGCCCAAGGAGGTTCTACTGTTCTCTGCTGGTGCTAGCTGAGGGAGCAGAAGTTTTTCTCACGCTTGGAGTGCATAGGATGGGGTGGGCTGGGGGAGATGTTGGTGAGGGGATGAGGGGGGTTGGAGGGACCCCTGTTCTCAGTGCCCCCTCACCTATTCCACTCTCTCTGTACCTCTGTCCGCGTGGGGCGGAAACTCTCAGTCTCAGACCTGCAGGGACGAAGAGCCTTCACGGGTGAGATCACTTACATAGTTGCATCGCTCTTGCAGGTTCTGCCTTCTTAGATATCTTCCCTTCGACAAGGCAGCCCTGGACCCACAAGGAATGTGAAGGCTTCTCAGGTTGTTTATTGTTGGTGTGGCTCTTAAGTCCATTCCCTTTGCTGCGGTGCCATCCGTCTGGTAGTCAGATGGGTCCCAGTTGCATCTGGAGAAGGAATGGGCTTGCTAGGTCCTTCTGTTGCCTGGTCATGGATAGAAACAGGAGGTCTGAGTGGCCTTCTGTTTGTGGGAGCCCACGAATCACCCCATGCTCTGCTGTTTCTCAGGTCCTGGTCCCAAGCCAGCCTGTCTGTCTCCTGTTGGTTTTTAGCAGTGTCTTCTGGTAGCTTCTTGTGCCATTATTAGGCCTGATACTTGTCTTTTATATGGAAGGGGATGGAAAAAAGGATCTCCACGTCATGAGGACTGGCAGTCCATATATTTTTAAATAGTGTGGGCTGCACTCTGTAAAGGAAATCTGTAAAGTATCATCACTTTCGGCTTTAGTCAACTTTTATTTTCCCCTTTGATCTGCAAGATCAAGAGGTTTGGATTAGATCTTTTTAATACAGTTCCACACATGAACACTTTATAATTCTGATAATATTTAGTTAATTTAAAATAGTGATTGCAAATACTTGATGTAACTCACATCCTCTTCTATGCCACCTGGCTGTCATGGATTTCAGCACAGTAAATAAAGTCTGCCATACTTGAATGAGATGTGTGCGTGAGTCACAGTAAATGAAATCTAAAGCTTGTTCTAATTTCATGTTGATGCCCTTGGGGAAATGATAATATCTCCAGTATATGTATGAATTACCTTCAGTTTTAACATTCTATTTAATAGTAGGATTATTTATCCAGTGAAAGCATTTCTAGACTTATTTTTTAGTCAGTTTGATTTACAAATCAGATTCCTGGTCCTTTCCACCTGCCCTGGCCCTCTGCAGCAGTACACATCCTGTAAACAAACGTGAAATCAGTGACTGCCCTGTCCCAGGAGCCTGGCTAGGTGCTGGGTGGTTGGAGAACCTGTAACTCACTTTACTTGCTCTCAGTGCCTGCTTAATACTGTATCTGAAATTACGTGATAGACCTAAGAGTGCAAATATCACCTTCCAGAGCTTTAACTGCTTCTGGCTTGGCTTGGCTTGGCGAACAACTGAGTTGACTTATAACTCTGCCCCGGCTGCTTTGCATCTGCCAATTTGTACCAGAGATTTTTATCAGCGGTCTCTGAAACTCATTGATGGTATTTCACTCTATCCTCGAGAGGACTGACTCTGCCCAGGTAGCCAGGCGCCTGAACAGATAGTACTGTGTCTTCACTTATCCTTATTAATCTCCAGCTCACCCTGTATTCATCCAATTAAGGCGAGTAGTCAATTAAATCATACAGTTAAATAACTCTGTGTTTTCTCCACATTCTGAATGATTTAAGCCGTTCATGGGCATTAAAGAAACATAAAAACTACAAGGTAATTGAGTTTCAGGCAAGTTTTTATCTTAAGGGAAGCCTTTACTTTTCCATTGCCCAATTTACAATTGTAATAAGTATTTTAAAGGTTTAGCACACCCCCTTTTATTTTTATTTGGGTACCTGCCTATAAGATACAGGCATTTCATATTTCAGGTGCTACGTTACATCAGTGTTGTGCTTTGACAGCTTTGTGACACTCGCAGAATTTTTCTTCAGGTATGAACAAATGGTATGTGATGTACAGTAAAATAGAACTTTTTGTGTGTGCAGATTATGAATGCAAATACATGCATAGATTTGTGTAACCAGCAGCAAAATCAGAAAATGAAGCAGTTTCTTCACCATACTGTAGTATCCGTTTGTAGTGACACACACTCCCCCACCTTAAACCCTGAACTATTTACTGATTCACTCTTTTTGAGTTGGAGTCTCACTCTGTTGCCCAGGCTGGAGTACAGTGGCACAACCTTATCTCACTGCAACCTCCACTTCCCAGGTTCAAGTGATTCCCCTGCCTCAGCCTCCCGAGTAGCTGGGGTTACAGATGTCTAACACCAAACCCAGCTAATTTTCATATTTTTAGTAGAGAAAGAGTTTCGCCATGTTGCCCAGGCTGGTCTCAAACTCCTGACCTCAAGTAGTCTGCCCTCCTTGGCCTCAAAAAAGTCTTGGGATTACAGGTGTGAGCCACCGCACCCGATGATTGATTATTTATTCCGGTAGTTTTTGTCATTTTGAGAATATCACACTAACGGATGTATGCTCTATGTAACCTTTGAGGTTTCAAGTGGAAAAGCCAAGTGGTACAGCCATTCTGGAAAATATGTTGGTAGTTTCATATGGGGGTGAACATACATCAACCACCTGACCCAGAAATCCCACTCCTAGGTCTTTACCCTGGAAAATAAAATTCACACAACATGAATGTTCATAGTATTCTATTCATAATTGCCAAAATAGAAACATTGTAAATATTCTTTGACAGGGAGTTGGAAGAAACATGTATATTATTGCAAAGGAATTATACTCATTACTCCCAAAGAACAAGCTACTGATACACACAACATGGGAATTTCACTGGGTTATGTTGATGAAAGATCTAAGGGTCAGAGTTAGGTTTTATCCATCTGTTGTTTTGTTTTTGATTTTTGCTTAAGCCAAGGTCTCACTATGTTATCCAGGCTGGTCTTGAACTCCTGGACTCAACTGGTCCTCCCACCTCAGCCTCCTGAAGTGCTGATATTACAGGCATGAAACTGTAACATGTATTTCATGTAGATTAGATTATAGGCATGAACACTTTTAACTCATGAATTTCATGTTGATTGGAATAGAACTGTTGAACCATTTAGCCAGCTCCAAAGGGAAGGTTTGTTTAAAGATAAGATTGTTCTTGTCTATTTAAGTGAAATTACAAGCAACCAAAAGTTACTGTATTTTATGGTTGTCGTTAACCTTTCAATAACACTGACACATTTGGATTTGAAAGAGTTTAGTTATACTCTCAGAGAGTATAGATGTACTCACAAAATGCCCTGGTTATAAGACAAGAACAAATTACATTATCAAATATCGTTTCCTTCATTTTGAGTTAACCACTTCACTTAGTTGAAATTAGAGTCATAATCCCTGCTGATTTCAGTTCAGCATTGATACTGACTGCAAAAAGAGGTATCAATCCAAGGTGGCAGTTTCTTCACTGAAACCTTTGGAAAAGATCATAGAATTGTATATCTGAAGAATTCCCTCAAAGTAGATTAATACAGTTGTCTTGTTTCGTAGATGAGGAACCTGAAATGGAGATAAAATGATTTAGCTAAAATCACAGGTGAATTAATGATAGTGCCATAGCAGAGCTCCAAATGCCCAGCCCTTGGTATGCTGCCTAAGATAGCACTAAGATTTAAATCATTATTTGGAAATATTCCTTTAAAATTTAAACATGTAGCTGTATAATGAATGCAATGTAGATTAATTTATATTTTCATTTATTGATTTATTTAAAAATCTGTATGTTATGTGGTAGACACTAGGGATAAAGTGGCCAAGAGACCAAAAGTTGCACCCATAGAGCTCAGAATTTGGAAGAAGGTGGATGTTGAAGTAGATATCTGTGAAACTGAGTTGCGTGAAGGATTCTGCAATGACTAAGAGGAAAGAAGTCCTAATCTGGCCTCAAGAGACTGAGAAGTGCCCAGTGACAATCCTCAGAATCTTCAAAGATGCTTAGCTGCTGTTCAGGAAGAACTGACATTGTATCCAGGAATTCCAGGGTTTGTTGCAGCCCTGGGAACGGAGAAACGCCATCATTTTGGAGAATAGGGAAAATAAATATGTTTGGGAGCCGAACATGCCTGGGAGATAACAGAATTTTACATGGCAGGGTTCAGGGTTGAAAAGGCAGGTGGCTGCAATATTATGGCTTATTTCTCCAAAAGAAAATTACATTTTCTTCTATCACAAATAGATCAAATTATTTAACGTTTCATTAGGATAACTTTAAGTTTAAATCAGAACATTGTGTATTCTAGAGTCAACCTGGGGAAAGATGGAGCTGTTTTAAAGAAAGCAAGACTAACTAGGTAACTATCTCTTATGATGAATATTAAAGTACAGTAAGTCCCCACTTACATCATTGATAGGTCTTTGGAAACTCTGACTTCCATTAAAACTATGTATAATAAAACCAATTTCCCCTTAGACTAATTGATATAAACAAGAGTTAAGTTCCTACAACATGTTTCTGCTCACAAAAAGCATCACCAAACTTCTACATGAAGACCAAAACGCTCCTTATATTAATCATTTAAATAAATATAACCTATACACACTTTTAAGAAAGATTAATGAAAACAAGTAAGATTGCTATTTATCCAATTATTAGTGGATGGATAAATGACAGTGGTAGGGGTGGAGGTTGGTTACATCAAGGGATAAATGTTTGTGAAGAGAACATTGTCAGGAACTCCTCCTCCCCCCACGAAGGTCAAAAATATTCACACATGTGACAGCTCCCTGAGCACTTTCCTATTCCTTTGTTTATTGTCCGGCATTTGTATGATTATAATATACTTGACAGATTTTTATTTGACAGCAATTTATATTCATTTATTCATTCATTGATTCATTCCTTTTCCAACCAGCTTATTAGCTAGTGCCAATAAACCTCACAGGCATAGCTTTGGGATGTGGGAGAAAACCTGGAAGCAAACCCAGGCAGACATGGGGAACATGCCAACCCCATTGATACAGTTTGGCCCTGTGTCCCCACCCAAACCTTATCTCGAATTGTAATCCCCATAATCCCCATTGTTGAGGGAGGAAGCTGGTGGGAGGTGATTAGATAGTGGGAGATGTTTCCTCCATGCTGTTCTCATGGTGATGATGAAGGAGTTTTCACGAGAGCTGATGGTTTCGTGTGCGTTTGACAGTTCCTCCTTCACATGCTCTTGCTTGCTGCCATGTAAGAGGTGTCTTGTGTTCCTTTCACCCTCTACCATGATGGTAAGTTTCCTGAGGCCTCCCCAGGCATGTGAAACTACGGGTTAATTAAACTGCCTTTCTTTATAAATTACCCAGTCTCTCAGTCTTGCATAATATCTTGAAAGCAGTGTGAGAGTAGACTGATACACCCATATAGACACCACTCCTGCTAGGAAACTGTTTTCTTCATCAACGTTATAATGAAATAACATTGAACAAAATGATTTTATTTGAGCAGCTGCTGCATGTGATCAAAGCCAGCAACTATTTTATTTTTCAGTTAGAAATTATTATTTTGAAAAAAATCCTGTTTCAAACACATAAGCAGTTGCAAAGGGTGGTAACAGTATTGCCTGCTTTGTTTTAAAGAAATCATTTCTCAGTGCTAGCAAGCTCAAATAGTTATGGAATCCTGAAAGAGGAACAAAGTTTTAAATAATTATAAAATAATTTATTAAAATTTAAAAATAAATTAAAAAGAATGTTTTTACTTTATGTAATTTTTGTAAGTTAATTAGTTTTAAAATAACCATAGTAAGCTGTAATGACATTTCTTCTCATAAATATGACTGTCACATAGCAGGCTTAAAATAAATTCCAAAACGAGTAATAAACACAAACCTGATTTCACATTTGATTGAACGAACTTTGTGTGGAATATGGCAGTAGCTTGCTCACTGTTTCGTGTGAATTAACAAAGTAACATAAGATTAAATTAAAGCAAAGTTCAGTGCAAAGTTCAGTACAGTACTTAAGAACTTAAGTATATCCACTTAGAGGTATGTCTGAAGTAGCTGAATAGGCAGTGAAGACTTTTCAGTGTGTAAGAATTTTCTACATGACAATTTAGTTTTTAGTAAGTTAAAATTAAGTCGAATGTTTAGGGGAGATGAAACGCAGAATCAGGAGACAGAGTTCGGAGCCTGTCTTACTGGGGTGGGTGTCAGATCATCAATATTCAACCCAGAGGGTGGAAATGGGAGAAAACAAGGGTGCAAAAAACATCAAAGAAGTGCAAGGAGGTGAATGAACTCCCCTAATAGTTACCACTAGTGGCTGATGGTTGGCAACGTAATAAGAGTTAAAAAAAAAAAAAAAAAAAAACTTAGGAGATTTCCAGAGGCAGGTATTTTATATTTTGACTGCCTTCAATGTTTTTTCCCTTATGCTTATGAATAAAGTTATCTGCTGAGAACAACGACAAAAAAAATAATAATACAAGGGCTGGGAACGGGCTTGAAAAAAATGGTGATGACTTTGGGCAATAACAAATAGAAGTAGGAAAAATACACCGACTATAATTCAGGGAAAAAAATGTGACAGCAAGTGACTAATTTGAGTCTGGAAATCATACATATATATCAGTATAAGTCAGCAAGTTCTTCATCAGCTTTCTTGTGCACACATACAGGAAGATGGAGAGTGGATGGTTGTGTTGATCTCGAGTTGAGGTTTTGTCAGAGATGGGACAGATAGGTAGTGGACTTTAATACAGTCAAGGGGCTGGAAAGACAGAATAGCAGAGTTCCAGTCATGCTGTCCAGGCTGGGAACAACATGACCAAATCATTAGTAGATGTCCCCAAGAATTGGGAAAGTGTGTTTCAGAAAGTGCAAGCTTAAGACAGTTAAAAGATATTGCAGCATGGTCAGAAAGGTCTGACCGGTGATTTCATATCTTGCACCTTGATGTCATGCCTTGCAGTGGAGTGGAGAGACAAGTTACTGGGTTAAAAGAGTCAAGGAACCATGAGTCACTTTACAAGAATTATCAGACTGCCCATAGGGAGCAGTGACAACAAGCCAGGGGTAACTGAGGGGAGAGGACAGTGATGGATAGCAGTAGAGTCACATTGCATGGTGGCATGAGTCTCAAAGTCAAAGGGGTGTAAGTGGAAGTGGGGAACACAGATCGGAAGGGTGCTGACACCACCTCTAAGCCCAAAAGGAGAAGGGAAAAACACTCTCGTCCACTCATTTTGCATGTGAGCCAGGCGCCATGTGTATATTACCATGTAGGAAAAAATTAATGGCTATGCACACATTCTTCTTTAACTGTATAATATTAAAATGGTACATTTTTTTTCCTCTTCCTTCTTCTACCCAGAGCCGTGGATTTGACTTAAGAAACATATTTTTCCTTTATATATTTACTAACCTTAGGGAATAGTGAAAGGAGGGAAGGAAGGAAGCAAGGAAGGAAGGAAGGAAGGAGGGAGAGAGAGAGAGGAAAGAAGGAAGGAGAGACGGGAAGGAAACAGAGAAAAGAAAAGAGAGAGAGAGAAGGAAAGACAGTAAGGAAGGGAGGGAGGGAGGAAGGGGAAGGTAGGAAAAGGAAGGAAGGAAAAGGCAGGAAAAGGAAGGAAGGAATGAAGGAGAGAAGGAATGAAGGAGAAGGTAGGAAAAGGAAGGAAGGAAAAGGTAGGAAAAAGAAGGAAAGGAAGAAAGGAGAACGTAGGAAAAGGAAGGAGAAGGTAGGACAAAGGTAAAGGAAGAAAGGAAAAGGAAGGAGAGGGTAGGAAAAGGAAGGAGAAGGTAGGAAAAAGGAAAGGGGAAGGTAGGAGGAGGTAGGAAAAGGAAGGAGAGAAGGAGGGAAAGAAAGGGAGGAAGGGAGGGAAAGAAGGTAGGTAGGTAGGTTACAAACTTGATATACAGGAAGCCCTGCAACCAATACTTAATAGAATATAGTTTGTTGTAATTGCATGTGGAACCCATACCAAAATTGACTATATTTAAATCAAAACTGCTTATTTCTGACAAGGACTGGTATCTATACTACAATATGTAATATAAAAATAGTTCTCAACAATTAAAAGGAAGATAAGAGAGACCTCTCTGAAAGAAGAGGTATAAATGGCTAACACATGAGACCATGTTTTACATCATTAGCACTCAGTTAAATGCACATATCTATGGCAGTTAGAGAAGTGTAAAAAAAATGCTGACAGCACTAAATGCCTGTTGAGAATACAGAGAATCCGGGGTGCTCACACACTGCTGGTGTGAAAGTACAACCAGTCTGTGGAATAATTTGGTAGTTTCTTTAAACACTAAACATGATCATACAATGCAGCCATTGCACTCGAGCTTTATCTCAGATAAATGAAGATTTACGTTTACACAGAAACCTGCACACACATGTTCGTAGCAGCTTTAGGTGTCATCTGCAAAACCTAGTGTCAGGCCAGATACCCTTAACCAGGTAGATGGTCAAGCAAGCTGTGATATATCCATAACATGACGTATTACCTAGCAATAAAAGGGAACAAACTAGGCCGTGTGCGGTGGCTCACGCCTGTAATCCCAGCACTTTGGGAGGCTGAGATGGGTGGATCACCTGAAGTCAGGAATTCCAGACCAGCCTGGCCAACGTGACAAAACCCCGTCTCTACTAAAAATACAAAAAATTAGCTGGACATGGTGGCAGACACCTGTAATCCCAGCTATTTGGGAGGCTGAGGCAGGAGAATCACTTGAATCCAGGAGGTGGAGGTTGCAGTGAGCCAAGATCACGCCATTGCACTCCACCCTGGGCGACAAGAGCGAAACTCCACCTCAAAAAAAACAAAACAAAATGAAAAAACAAGGAACAAACCATTGGTAGAAACAAAAACTGAGATAAATCTTCCAGGAATTAAGCTAAGTGAATAAAGTAGAGTCCCAAGTTGTTAAACACTGTGATTTCATTTGTATGATTTTTTTAAACAAATAATTTAGAGATGGAGACAGATTAGTGGTTGCGAAGGGTTAGGAACAGTGAAGGGGGCACAGCAAGAGGGGCATCAGTGTGATTTTAAGGGCACAGCACCAGAGAATTTGGAGGGAATGGAGCTCCCGTTCATTCACTGTGGTGGTGGATTCAGGAGCGGAGACGTGTGACATATTTGTACAGAGCTACATACACACATGTTCATACAAAATATGAATCAAACAGGGAAAGTTTGAACAGGACTGGTAGATTGTACCAATCTCAGTGTCCTGGCTGTTACAGTTTTGCAAGATGTCGTCATTGGGGAAACTGGGTGAAGAATACGTGTCATCTCTTATGTTATTTTGTACCACCTACTGCATGTGTATCTACAGTCATCTCAAAAATTTCAGGAATTTATAAATACGAGTCATCCCCTACTTGCATTTATACACAATATAAACTCTATGTAGAATCGAAATAAATGAAACACTACAAACAATAATTTCACCAACAAACACTACTACAAACAATAATTTCAAACAAACATTTCACCAACATGATGTTGAACAAAATGTTATATGTAGTATAATTTCATTTATAAAAAGCTTTAAAAAGATGTAAAACTGATAGTTTGGCAAGATGGAAGGAGAGGATGGTGACTGGAGGCGGTACAAGAAGGCGTTGGGGAGTTGGTAATTGTAAGAGTTGATCTGTGTGGTGGTTCACTTTGTAAAAATTCATAGAGTTAGAGACATTCATGATCTGTGCACTTTTTGGCTTGTTACTCTTCAATAAATGTATGTATAAGGAAGAAAGAAATATCTGTCTTCAAACAAGCCAACAAAGCAAGCAAACAAAAAAGAACAATCTTGCCAACAAAGACAAATCTTCAGAAAGAAATACATATTTAGTTACTGCACATGATTCACAGAAATACTTTCCTCTTTTCAATTTGTGTGTAGCACTGCATGAGTTACTTCACATGTAATGACAGTTGTTAATCTTCCTTTGAAGAATCTGTTACTCTGTGCTGCCTAAGGTGAGAATGTTGGGTTGACAGACAGATGATACGATTGATGGGGCAAATCATGTGTTCGTATTCCTCAAACTACTTTGCTGAAAGCCAAGCTTCCTATTTGATGAGGGACATTTGTTTTGGTTGAATTGATTTTTTTCTTACACTTTTTCTATTTCAACATGCTTTTCTGTCAGCATGTTGAGTTCAGTCAATGGATTTAGTGTTTCTTTTCACTGGCTGACAGCAGCCCCTATGTGACTGTTTTGTTAATACACAATGAATGCTTCATTGAAACTAACATTTGGTGTGACCCAGACGTTAATATGCAGGGGGAGTGTTCAATAAACGCTGCCAAATCTACTTCAGCTGTGCGTGCTGTTCTTTTCAAAATTCTCTTAATGTACAATTACCTATAATAGATTTTAACAGGAGAGTTTGTGATAAAGTTACATATTAGTTCTAGACTAGGAAATCAAAACATTTTGTGAATGAACCTGTACAATTTCTTGTGGTAGCGATACTTTCCTTTGATGGCATGGTATTACACAACCCTACAGCAGCAGTGCACATCTCTCGTCAGTTCAGATGACCAACGGTCCCGTATTTTTTCCAGTTTTAACATTGTAATTCCTACGCCTGGGGAAGTCCCTCAGTTCCAGGAAAATGGGGTGGCTGGTTGCCCTAAGTTGATTTTTTAGAAGAAAATACAGAGATTGGCAGTCATAGAATAATTTCTGTAAAGCATCATTGACAGTGATGTTTGAATATTAATATAATGGACAAGAGGTTGTACAGTCTTTGAAAGAGGGTCTTGCTCTCTATATGTCTAGGGTTTGGTTGTTTAAAGCAGCAACACCCTCCTTTAAGGTGGAAGTCGATATACTTGTTGCCTTATGTGTGGACTTTGACATTTCTCTTCTGTGCAGGCTCACGGGATCCAGTGTTCCTGACCTCATCGTGAGCATGAGCAACCAGATGTGGCTACATCTGCAGTCGGATGATAGCATTGGCTCTCCTGGGTTTAAAGCTGTTTACCAAGGTATGACGAGAACACGCTTAACAGGGTTTAAAGCCGGCATTCCAACAGAGGCCAGAGACCATTCTATATGGGTTAGGTCTGAGTAAAATCAGCAAGTCAGATCAATGCTGATAAATAGGAATCATGTTAGTGACTTCCTTAAAGTCTACAAATACTCCCTTTGTGAATGAGAATGTTTAACTTCTGAAAGCTTGACTTGCCATGTTATGTGCTCTGATTATGTTGAAATAAAGAATGAGATGAAGTATTAGGTGTAAGCTAGGACACGTGGGCATGTGTGTGGATCTTTCGACCATATCGTATTGTGTATTATTTCTCAAACCCTTTTTTGTGTTATGGAAGATTTTAAAATGTGAGCAAACATAGAAAAGGCAGTACAGTGAACCTGAAAAGACTTGAAATCATAAAATTTTATGAGCCAAATTCAAATATTTGAAACGAAAGCTCTGTGCCTGTTATTGTTTTTGTGCTAGTTTACGACTCTACAAGTTATAGAAAACTGATAGCAATGCAAACAATTTCTCAACCATTGAAATGCAAATGAATTTCCTGTGAAAGAGATGCAATTGATTATTCTCCTGCAGATATTGATTACTTTTAAACCTTTTAGCAAGTTTATTTCAGTATTTCTGATTGTCTATATATTTGTGGTCTTTGGATTCTTTGAAATAGGTTTTAAAATATCCTTTTGGTTCCTTTATTAGTAACTGAGTTCCTTAAAATACTTGAAATGATAGATGTGTATGTGTATAGGTAAAAATGAGACTACCTGGACCTGTTGGAATTGTATTTTATTTACTTTTTGAATTTGAGTAAATAGACAGTATGTTCTTATTTTCCACGTGGATACTGTAGGAATAGTTTTAGGAGTTGAAAAATAACGCAAGAAGTTATTAACCATGAAATCAGTGAGGGAGATGATCAAAAAGCATTCACCAATCCTAAAACAAAAAGCATGGTGTAGGGGATATTGTCATGAGTCCATGTGCGTGAACATGCAACAGCATGTCTGCTTTCTCTTACCATGTGAATAAGGCGTCACGATGCTAAAGAGGCCTGTGGTGAGTGGGCCCACCCAGGAGTATCCTCATCTACAAAGTATAAAATAGGCCACTCGTTGCTGATACATGTGGTATACTGGGGAGTTAATGACCCTTTTTAATAAGAAATACTACAACAAAAATTTATATTTATATTCGGTTCAAAGATTAAAACTAGAATGTAGAGGTAACTGCTGAATACTTTTGACTTTTGGATTTTTAGACCTGATCGTCAATCGAACTTCTATGTGACTGTATAGATTCAAGAAAGCAGGGTGGGGATAGAATGTTTTCCACGTGACCTGTGTTCGCTACTGCCTTTGGTAGAATCTAAAATCATCAGTGAAGTACCAAACACTTCCCAACAACGCAAATTGCAGTACATTGATTTCAGCAGTATTGAGATACACATCATCAGGTTTATGGTGCCAGGAAAAGGAGAGGGGCCTCATGCCCAAACTGTGCATCCTGGACGATGAAGAGACATAAGTAGTCCCATTAAAAGGTACATATTCTTCCATGTGTTACATTTGACTGTGAATGACCACACCACATTAATTATAATTACATTTTACCCTAATTAGTGCTCTGTTAACAGTCTCAATAGCCACCCATGAGATGTCATAAAAATGTGAATGGCCATCAGTCCTTGAGAAATTGCCAATTCAATGTCATGTATTATCTTTGGAAAAATAATCCAAAGGTAAAAATGTAATTAAAACCAGGTAACTAGTATAACGTTTGAGGATTTAAAATATTAAGATGTAATAACAGAAGACATTCTAAAAATGGGTATTTCCAGAGTACTGTATTAAGCTAATGATTGAAGACAAAGTGCGAGTCACTTATAAAGGTGACCTTTATGCGTATACATAATTTTATATTATTTGACTCAAAGCATAGTTGTTCATAAATTATATTATCAGAAAACAGGACAGGTGTGGTGGCTCATGTCTGTAATCACAGCACTTTGGGAGGCCAAGGCGAGTGGATCACTCCAGGTCGGGAGTTCCAGACCAGCCTGGCCAGCATGGTGAAACCTCAAATCTACTCAAAATACAAAAAAAAAGAAAAAAAATTAGCTGTTCGTGGTGGGTGAGTACTTTTAGTCCTAGCTACTCAGGAGGCTGAGGCAGAAGAATCGCTTAAACCCGGGAGTTGCAGATTAGAGTAAGCCGAGATTGTGCCACTGCACTCCAGCCTGGGTGACAGAGTGAGATTCCATCTCAAAACAAAACAAGAAAAAAATTACATTATCAGAAAATATACACAGTGTATATTTACATAATGTTAAGTGTTCTGTGTTTTGATGTTGGCTGATTTTTGCCGACATCTCGTGTTCAAAACACAGGCTGTGAAGCTGGACTCCCCTCAATAGT
>CAUYLG010029322.1:0-23322 GCA_963573385.1 Cacajao melanocephalus
GGCAGTAGAACAAGAATCCTGTTCTCTCTCCCTCTTTTTCTTCCTCTTTCTTTCTCTCATACATTCTTTTTCTTTCTTTCTTTCACTCTCACTTTCTTTCCTCTCTTTTTCTTTCTTTCAAAAAAAAAAAAAAAAAAAAAAGTAACTGTCATGGGCAGCCAAGGCTTTGCTCTTCTTTCTCTTGGAAGCAGAATGCCCTACAAAGTTTTGTCCAGTGTGTCACATGGTTCCTGAGGCATACAACACAGGGTGGACTGGCTTCCTTCAAAGTCCCTCAGTTGCGTTGGAGCACAAGGCAGTCCAGACTCTATCCACCCCAGACAGCTTTCCTGAGTCTTGGCAGACCATCTCACAATGAATCCCAGAGTTCTTTTGCTTCCTGCTGAGTATCTCCAAGTAGTAAATCCATTTCGTATGACTCATTGTGTGTGAGTATCTTCTGTCTCACGGGACTCAGGCAGTTGGTGAAACTGCAGCCCGGGATGCTGAGGGTGGAGGCGTTCAGTCTCCTGTTCCTGGTGGTTGGCATAGAGACGATCTTTGCTATTCCATGCACAGTGTAAATCCCCCTTTGGGACTGATTATTAGTGAACCTGTAGTTTGTGAAAAAATTGTATAATTTGAGAAAAAAAAAATTTATAAGACAAAATCAAATTATGTTTACAATGTGTTATTGATGTGCAGAAAAGGGAGTACTTAACACATGTAGCATGGTGAGGATTTGAATATGAAGGTACTTATGCTTAAATGAAAAGGTACTTATGCTTAAAGAATAAGTAAAATTTTCAGGCATCAGACTTGTGAGAGGCATTTCTAAAGAAGCAAACAGAATATGGAATGGCATGTGATAAAACATTATGCCTTCAAAGTACTATAATTATTCAGCATATGGATTATAAGATTTTATGAGAGTATAACAATAGAAAATATTTTGTTTTTCATGTTAAAACATTTAAGTGTGGTTTATTAAAATTGACGAATAGTTTCTAATTGAAAATATGGCATGGATGATGGAGTTTATGTGATACAATAGGATAAAAGAACACTGAGAACCATTCAAGGTTAAAGATTGTGAAATTGTGGTGGCACCAGTATTGATCTGTTAGACTTTCTTTATTGTATCGGTGACATATAATGGCATAGTCCTACGTTAAAAGTGTTGCTAAGTAGATAAAATAGGCTTACAGTGTGGTCTCATAGTAGACAGTATTGACAAATGTATGAATGAAATGGTGGAATCTAAAGTTGAACCTGAATACAAATATAAAGAACAATGAATCATCGGAGCATTTAAAGCTAGTGTCTTACATATATGTATAAAAGCACCACTCATAACCTTTTCTGTTTGGAACATTTTATCAAAATTACCCATTAATTGAAATTAAGAAGTGCAATGCCTCAGTTACACCTCATGTGGCTCCTATGGAATTATATTTTTAAGAAAAACTAATTATAACATAATTTTAACTTCAAAGTTGATCTCACTCAGTATTTCACATGGAACTTTGGAATATGTATGGCATGCTGAAAAATTTAACACAATTTTCTTACAAATGCGAATAATGATATTAAATATATTTTAAGCAAGCCACCAAGTTTCTATATAAATCAGGAAAAATAACATATCCCAAGAGGGGAGTCACAGTCCTAATTTTATAGGAAAAGTAAGCTAATAGACTGTATAAATTGTTAAATAATACACTGTAGAGAAAATCTAAATTATTTCAATTCCATTGTAGGTTTACTATTATTCCTAATATTGAATTTATTTGGGGGTACATGTCAATTTGAGGCATGCATTAATGTGGTTATATTGTAAAATGCATGTTTTCAAAACTTACATGAGAAACATTTTTAAATTATACATATACTATACATTACATGTATAAAAACCATTAGCCCTTACTAAGAAGAAATGGGGAAGTGTTAAATATTACTAATATGTTAATGAATACTGTCTCTGAATCATGTTTAGTTTCTTTTCAAAAAATATAAATCCAAATTATAGCTAAGATACTGTCCATGTATCCAGTTCATGGAATAATTCCAAGAATTCAAAAAAAAAATAACAAATACAAATAAATGATGCATGTAACATTATATCTCTTGCAAAGAGCAGGCTATTCGTAATGTATTAGGCCATTCTTGCATTGCTATGAAGAAATACCGAAGACTGCATTACTTATAAGAAAACTGGTTTGATTGACTCACGGCTCTGCAGGCTATACAGGAAGTATGGCAGCATCTGCTTCTGATACCATCTCAGGAAACTTCCAGTCCTGGTGGAAGGTGAACAAGGAGCAGGCACATCACATGGAAAAAGCAGGAGCAAGAGAGAGAGCAGGAGGTGCCGCACACTTTTAAACAACGAGATCTCAGGAAAACAAAGTTACTGTTGTGAGGGCAGTACCAAGAGCATGATACTAAATTCATGAGAAACCACCCCATGATCCAATCACCTTCCACCAGGCCCCACCTCCAACACTGGGGATTACAATTCAATACGAGATTTGGGTGGGGACACAGATCCAAACCATATTATTCACTTAAGGGATGTACTTTGACTTTTATTTCTCTAGCACTTGTGGTATATTTTGCCTGAGCCATCCAGGTACTCTTAACCTCTACTAAATAATTTTGATTAATTATTCCAAAGATTTTGTGAGATTATTAGACGGGAATGCTGAGCTTTAGAATCCCAAATATTTACAGGGTCTGCTAGTACACTTTCCCCAGCTTTGTCTTGGAGGAAGACATTATCTTTATAATCCAGCCGGAAAACAGATTTGCCCTTTGTCCCCCCCAAAAGGTTCTATCTTTGTCTTCCAAGGCTGTTTGTTCTACTAACATCCACAAAAAATATATTATGAAATAAAGCTGTCAATGCCTCTTGTCCAGAAGATGTACAGAAATCCAAAAGACACAAAGAGAATTTGCTACCCAAACTGAGAATCCTTTGTGGAGAAACAGCCTTTAATGTAGACATTGGAGGATAAATTAAGTTAAACAGAGTTTGGAGATTACAGTTTTCAAGGCAAACATAGTTGAATCAGCCATGTCAAAAAATAATGCCTGGATGTATCCATGCATTGTTTTCATTGCTGTCTCCATAAGCTTAAATTAATATTTCCAACAGGAAAACACAATTTGCAAAAGTTGATCTTTTGTGATTTATTTATTAATATTATATTTCAGAGAAAACCACATCTTAAGATCATTTTAAATATATTTAGCTGTTATATATATATATATATATGCGTGCATATGTGTATATATATATGCATATATATATATATGAATATATATGCATATATATATAAATATATATATACCTGCTTTCAGAAAATGTAATTTATTTTTTCTAAATTAATCAAAACACTAAGATTATAAAACTATCTTGAAGTGGTCAAAATAAAATTGAAAATACAGATTTGAAGATCAATCTGGAAACAATTCTTGCAACGAATTTAGATGAGGTTCTCTACAATTTCATGTGGTTTATGGATATCTGCATTTTAACAGTAAGCAGGAGATACTTAAGCCAATGGACACAGATGGAGAGAATAAAATTAATTATTAAACTGATAAATTATTGATTGAAATTAAACAAAGCTATAGAGAAAATAGTAAAATTTGAGAGTAAAAGACAGAAGGCAAAACAAAAATCGGAAGCCAATATCATTAGAAATTGAACAAGAATTAATCTTAGAATGATAGAATAATACTGTTACTGCTGATCATTAGATACGAAAATAATGGAAGCCGTAGCCTTAAAGTCACACATACCCCTGAGAATGTATTTTGCCATCAATGTGAGTTATGCCTGTAACCACCAATTCAAACATAATTTTAAGCATTTAGAGGATAGGTATATATGCTAACATTCCGAGGATATATATATATATATATATATATATATATATATATATATAGTTAGGTAGCAAATAGTTAATTATTAGTTAAACCTGGAAAAAAAAATTAGCTTTTATTCACTACCTGTAACTTTCACCTTATGTAAGTACCCCAGAAATCAATATTAGTACAAAATCTATATATTTAAATCTGTCTGACAGTATGATGGCTTTAAATCATTCATCTTGGAGAAAGTAAGTTCCTTTATTTTCAAATTAGTCATCTGCTCAAGAAAACCAGCCTTACCATATGATGGAGTTACAGCTTGACAGTTGGCAAGTCTCTTTCTACCTCTGAGCCTTGTGATTTCATTGGCATGTCCTTCTCCACGTAAGACATTTGTATATATCTCATAATGATTCCAAAAAATAAGATCTTTCCATCATAGTTTATCTTTTTGACATTATTTAAGTTAGGCTTTCTCTACACAAAACCAGTAATATTCCTACCAATAATACATAATACTACATTTTAGAAGTCAATGGCAATTAAAATTCTATGTTTGTTGAACATGTGAAATTATATCTTATGTCATCCCACCCATATGGAAAATTGAAGGATTCATTCATGAAATAATGTAGATAGAATATTTTTTCACTGATAATTTTTAAATCAATAAAAGAAACAAAAGAAAACTGTTGTTAAAAGCTAGCAGAAAATATTCTCAAGACCCCTTTAAAGTCCAGGGTTTATGAATTAGGAACCAACAGGATAAGAAAATTCAGTTGAGGACCCTAGTGATAAGCGATAACATTTGGGTACATATGAGAATTATTTTTATTGAGAATGGTATTTCTTCAGAACCCTCTGAAGAAATGCCTGTGCTGAAGAGCTATGTATAGCTAATGATATAATCTTTAGTGATTTGAGTAATTCAGCAAAATAAAGTCATTTGAAAGTGATACAGTTATGAAATAATAAATAAAAGATTTAGGAAAGTGAACATGCTTAAACATAATGCAATGAAAACTTGATTTATTATTTATGTATTTTGAGACAGAGTCTTTCTCTGTCCCCCAGGCTGGTGTGGAGGGAAGCAATCTCAGCTCACCAGAACTTCTTTTTTCTAGGTTCAAGGGATTCTCCTGCCTCAGCCTCCCAAACAGCTGAGATGATAGGCATGTGTCATCATGCCCAGCTAATTTTTGTAATTTTAGTAGAGACAGGGTTTCACCATGTTGGCCAGGGTGCTCTTAAACTCCTCATCCTAAGTGATCTGCCCGGCTCGGCTTCCCAAAGTGCCTGGATTACAGGCATGAGCCATTGCACCCATCTGAAAGCCCTTGATTTATAAATGAGAAATGTGAAACTCAGAGAATGAAGTGTGACAGTGTTTTAACAAACAATTGAGGTCACATCGCTTATCCTGCAGTACAGTTTTTTTAAATTTACTAATGAAAGAGAATAGTTACAGGGAAAGTAATGAGTCTTAGTAAGCAGTGTTAAATCACTAAGATTCATTAATTAGCAGAAAGCTGAAGTCTATATTATACTTTATTTCACACAATGCATTATTTGTAAACAACTTAATTTTGGAGTATTATTACAGGAATGTTTTTTTATTAGAGACTGTTCATTTTTTCAAACACCAGAAGTCAACTTTGGCCAGAAAAAACAGCAAATACATTTGTTTGATTTGTATTGGATAGCCATTGAATTGATGAGGGTGTTTAGGAATCAGGTTTAGGGAGAAGTAGGAAACAATGGAATTTAGACAGCTAGAAACAATGTCAAAAACTTGCCATTAGAACAATGTAGCTAGAACCCTTTTAATTTATGACACTGGATTCTGTCTGTCATATCTGCAGAACTCACCACCGCTATTCTTGAGTCTTGAAATAATTACCACTGCTGTGGAATATTTCTCAACTGTTTCTACATCTTTCCATCACTTGAGCGTATCATTTACATGCATATATCATTGATGAAATTTCTAGCTAAAGGATGTAGAAAGAAAAGTATTTGTTGCCTGTATTAGTCCATTTTCACACTGCTATAAATAAATACTCAAGACGAGGTAATTTATAAAGGAGAGAGTTTTAATTGACTTACAGTTCCACAAAGCTAGGGAGGCCTCAGGAAATTTACAATCATGGTGTAAGGGGAAACAAAAACGTCCTTTTTTAGATGGCTGCAGGAGAGAGAATTGCAGAACAAAGGAGAAAGAACCCCTTATAAAATCATCAGATCTCATAACAACTCATTATCATGGAAAAAACATTGGGGACTAGCCCCTATATTCCAATTACTTTCCATGAGTTTCTTCTCCCAAAATGGGGATTACAATTCAGATAACAATTCAAGATGAGATTTGGATGAGGACACAGAGCCAGACTATATTACTCCACTTCTGACCCCTCGCAAATCTTGTCTTTCTCACATTTCGAAACCCAACTGTGCCTTACCCACAGTCCCTCAAACTCTTAATTCTTCCCCAGAATTAACTCAAAAGTCCAAGTCCAAATTCTCATCTGAGACCAGGCAAATCGCTTCCACTTAGAATCAAAAGCAAGTTAGTTACTTCATAGATACAGTGGGGGTACAGGCATTGGATAAATGCTCCCTGAAATGGGAACATTTTTGAATGAGAATTAATCTAAGAATTCTCCTCCAATGGGAGAAATTGGCCAAAACAAAGGAGCTACAGGCCACATGCAAATCCAAAATTTAGTGGGACAGTCATTAAATCTTAAAGCTCCAAAGTAATCTCCCTTGACTTAGTGTTTTATGTCCAGGGCACGCTGATGCAAAGGGTGGGCTCCCATGGATTTGAGTAGCTCCACCCCTGTGGCTTTTTAGGGTACATGCCTCTGCTCTGGCTGGTTTCACAGCTGGCATTGAGTGTCTTCAGCTTTTTCAGATGCACAGTGCAAGCTGTTGGTAGATCTACCGTTCTGGGTTTTGGAGGATGGTGACTCTTCTTACAGCTCCGCTAGGCAGTGCCCCAGTGGGGACTCTATGTGGGGGCTCCAAGCCCACATTTCCCTTCTGTACTGCCCTAGTGGAGATTCTCCATGAGGGCTTCACCCCTGCAGCAAACTTCTGCCAGGCAAAACATCTAAACTTGCAGGTATTCCTATACATCCTCTGAAATCTAGGTGGAAGTTTCCAAACCTCAATTCTTCATTTCCGTGCTGCTGCAAGCCCAAGACCATTTAGAAGCCACTTGGTGCTTCCAAGCACTTGGTGCAAGGCTTGGTGCTTGCCACCTCTGAAGCAACAACCTGAGCTGTACTGTGGCCTCTTTTACCCATGGATGGGGCATAGGGCACCAAGTCCTAAGATGGCACAAAGCAGCAAGACCCTGGGCCTGGCCCAGGAAACCATTTTTTCTTCCTAAGACTCTGGTCCTTTGATGAAAAGGGCTGCCATGGAGGTCTCTGACATGCCCTGGAGTCATTTTCCCCATTGTCTTGGTGAATCAGCTCCTTGTTACTTGTGCAAATTTCTACAGCAGGCTTGAATTTCTCTACAGAAAATGTGTTTTTGTTTTCTATCACATTGTCAGACTGCAAATTTTCCAAACTATTATACTCTGCTTTACTTTTAAACATAAGTTCCAAGTTCAGACCAATTTTCTCAAGTTCAAAGTTCCACAGATCTCTTGTGCATGGATAAAATGGCACCAGTCTCTTTGCTAAAATACAGTAAGAGTGACCTTTTCTCCAGTTCTCCAAAATTTCTCACGTCTATCTGAAACCACAACCTAGACTTCATTTTCCACATTGTTATCCATTATCAGCATTTGGGTTAAAATCATTCAACAATTATATAGGAAGTTCCAAATTTTCCCACATCTTCCTGTCTTCTTCCAAACCCTCCAAACTATTCCTTCTTCTTCTTGTTATCCAGTTTCTAATGTTACTTCCACATTTTCCGGTATTTTTATAGCAGTATCCCACTCTACTGGTAAACATTTACTGTGTTCATTTTCACACTGCTATTAAGAAGTACCTAAGAATGGGTAATTTATAAAGCAAAGAAGTTTAATTGACTCCCAGTTCCAAATGGCAGAGGAGGCCTCAGGAAACTTGCAATTATGGCAAAAGGGGAAGCAAATATGTCCTTCTTCACAAGGCAACAGGAGAGAGATGTGCAGAGTGAAGGGGGAAGAGCCCCTTATAAAACCATCAGATCCTATGATAACTTACTATCAAGAGAACAGTGTGAGGGAACAGCCCTCATGATCCAGCTACCTCCCATGAGGTGCTTTTCCCAAAATGGGGATTACAAATCAAATTATAATACAAGATGAGATTTAGGTGGGGGCACAGAGCCAGACCGTATCAGTGCCTAAGTGATTAGTGGTGAAAGTCAGGGCTCTGATTATCAGAATTCACATAATGGAATGTTCCATGAAAGCAGAAGGGTCTTTGAGCACTGTTCAGTCATAAAATGGAAAATGTCTACTTCTATGGTATTGTTCTCAATCAGTGGTTTATTTTCTTATTGTTTGCATTTCAATTATTTCTAACCTATGTAGAGACAGATTTCTTGCAGTAAAGCAGAAAAATTTTATATTTGGAGTTTAGGTGTCATCCTCTTATTATATAGTAAATACAATTATCTCCATAAGCACTGTAGTGATGTTTACATTTATTCTTTCATTGTATAGCACAGTATGTATCTCTTTTCATAATTGTCATAATAGAGATTCATAACCATATAAAGCATATATAGATCAAAATGCATTTATGTATTTTGGAATGACACATGATCAGCATTGTAAAGAAAATACTCATTTTACATATCTGTAATGCATTACAAAAGTCACTTTCTTCACCTTCTACTCATAAATTATGCTTTGTTAAACAACTTAGCACAAAGGGCAAAGATGTTAATTTTATTTGAAAATCACACCAAATGGTGTGAAAGTATTAAAATAACAACACCTTCTATATCTTCAACAACTTGGCTTCTAAGAAGAAACACTAGATAAAGTTTCTTTTTTTTTTCCTTTGGAAATTCATAATTTGAAAATTAAGACACTCTTGGGAAATAAAAAGTTTAATATAAATTTATTCAGATAATTTATTACACATGCTGGAAAGAACATTAAATACAGTTATTCCCGTCAAAAATTTTAATAAACGAGGATAGTCAGACTGAAAGAAATAAGACGGTTCACATACATTCATATAGTAAGTAAACTTTGAAGAAAGAAAACATGTGTTTTCTGACTCTCCCGTGCTTTTATCATGTTGGAGCTAGAATAGTACTGCTCTGTCTTATATTTTAGGAGAGTTTCAAAGTTGTTTTGATTTAAACCAAAGGGAAGGATACCTTTTCTTTTAGAAAATATTTTAAAACTTCAGTTTTATATTTGTATAATGATAAAAATGAAATTCCAATCCTTCTAATCTAATACAATTCTTGCACAATGGTGAAGTAAGCACTATTATTAACCTTCATTTATGGACAGAAATACTTAGAGATAAATGCCTTGCTCTAGAGTCTCATGTGATTTTTTTCCTTCATGACCAAATCTATGTAGCACCTTTCCTCAACTGTGTAAGAGGATCATGCTGTAACTGATTATTTGTATTCAGTATTATAAATCAATTATGGTATCATGTCAACTTGTTGTTTATTGTTTATTCAGATCTACATTTCAGTTTGTGCTGATTTACAGGGATGAATTTCATGCCATGAGACAGTGATTCATTTGATTATGTTTACTAAATGAAATAGCCATATTATTGAATCAATGTAATCTTCCTAAACACATATATATCATACATATATCATAGTAAAGCAAAACTTGATGCAAAATTTTATCTGCTTTAAATAAACTTATAATTTCAGACATTTATTTTATGTTTTTAAGATGGAGTTTTGTTCTTTTTGCCCAGGCTGGAGTACAGTGGCATGATCTCAGCTCACTGGAATCTCTGCCTCCTGGGTTCAAAGGATTCTCCTGCCTCAGCCTCCCAAGCAGCTGGGATTACAGGTGTGCACCACCATGCCCAGCTAGTTTTGTATTTTTAGTAGAGATGGGGTTAAACCATGTTTGCTAAGCTGGTCCCAAACTTCTGACCTCAAGTGATTGACCAGCCTCGACCTTCCAAAGGGCTTAGATTACAGGCATGAGCTACCACACCCAGCCCAAATTTCAGTCATTCTTGTCTTTCCCAAATCCTGTCATTAATTTTTCAGAAATGGTTTTCATGTTTTACTTTGTTGCCCACTCATAGTATAACCTACAGTCATGTGTTCAATGTTTTTTTATTTTAAAAATCAAAGTATTTTTTCTTCTGTTTATTTGCCACTATTTTTATCTTATTTAATCTTTTCTTTAGATAGTTGCTAGAATTATGTGTACTAAAAATCAAGCCTAGTAATGTAATTCCCAAGCTTGAAAATCTGCTTTGTCTGTGTGTGAAGTCCATACTTTCGGTAGATATGCGGGGCCTATCAAAATGTACACAAGCTATAATTCAGCCAATTGGCATTCTCATTCATACTCAACTCTGCCAATCTGTTACACAAACCTGGAGTAATTTTAAGTTGCATTCATTTTTTTTTTCAGCCTCCTTTTTCGTTACTCTTTTATTTTCTTCTATTTTACTTACTGAGCACTTTACGTACCTATGCGATTGCACTGAGCATTTTACATACCTATTTGATTGCTGTTATGGTCTGTGACAATTTTTCAGCCTTTGGGATATTTTGTCCAAGTTTGGTAAGTCTCATACAGTAGGTAATTAATGTGTAGTATCTATAACAAATGTGTATTATGTCTAACAAAAACAATAACTATACATGTATTTGTAATTGAGTATTAATGGTATCAACAGGAAGTTTCATATAAAAATGCATGTAAACATATGGGTGTATAGGTTTGTGTATGTGTCCTAAAGAATTTGCATATGTTCTTTGCCTATCAGTATCACATTGCAAAATAGTATAATTTGTATTCAGAACAAATAGTTAAAAAAACATGTTTTGTAACATATATAATTTTCTCTTTCCATTAGGTTGAAAATGGTCGCTTGTGTTCAACTACTGTGAAGAGTTGGAATCAGACAACTACAGCTGTGATTTTCCAAGTGGTTCAGAATGTAAATATGATCTGACCATTCCCTGATGGACAGTTAAATCATGGACACGCTAAACAATTTACTTTGGACTGTCCTTCCTAAAGATGCTTTGGCTTCTCTCTTGAATGCTCACTAAGCATTTGTAGCTGACAAGGAAAAGAAGGAAAACTGTGAACTGGAAAGTTATCTTACAATGAAAATTACGAGCACATCTTGCATCTGTCCAGTCCTAGTGTGTCTCTGTTTTGTGCAGAGGTGTTATGGAACTGCTCACCACAGCTCCATCAAGGTGACGAGAAACCAAACCAAACACATTGAAGGTGAAACCGAAGTCCACCATCGTCCCAAAAGGGGATGGGTATGGAATCAGTTCTTTGTTTTAGAAGAACATATGGGACCAGATCCTCAGTATGTTGGAAAAGTAAGTTTTTGGTTGTTTTGTTGTTTTTCCTGTCCTGTAAGTTGTGGGGTAATATGAGCTGATGTTGAATAAATATTTGAAGATATATAGATAGATATATAGATATATGGCAAATTATGTTATGGAGTGAATTATGCTATAGAAACTACTACTTATGGTAGATAGCTCAAAATAATAATTGTAAAAAGGAAACATTCGTCATATTATACCTCTCTAAACGTTAGACCATACATACAAGACTGAATGTTTATTACAAGCATATTACTTTCTCTTTTCTTTCTTATAAATTGGAAAGACTTAATGGAACACATAACTTGAGCAAGTAATTTTTTCTTTATTACCTTGAAGATATATTGAAATTCACATGTCACTTATTGGTACACTGATATTTACCGCTATTTTCATATATTTCTACTGCACATATGGCTTAAAAGAAGACACTCTATCATGGTGTCTAATATTTTCTATTAATTTTTACAGAGATGTACGCTTCTTGAAGATAGCCTTTAAAATCATATAAATACTTTTCCAACCCCCAAAGTTAATTTTCATAAAAATATTGATATCTTTTAAATATAGATTACGTATGCATTGGATATACAGGCTTTTACAACAACCACAGTAGAATAAAGTTGACAAAATGATCAGTAATTTCAGGTCAGGTTTCGTTTCTCTCAAAAATGCAGACAAGGAAAATTAATGACTGATTAAAAATGTTCAGGAAATTGTGTGCTCAGTAACATGGGAGAGCTGAAGCATGTGTCATCTAGGCTCTAGGGTTGAGAACAAAATGGGAAGTGGAGACGCCTTCTTCTGATTAATTACTGGTCTGTGGAAGCAGCCACACTTCAGTTTGTTCAGGACCTATGGGAGAAACAGCAAGCATAGCAGTAGAATATCCGTGACTGCAGGCTCAGTGCCTTCTATCTCCCTGATTGATGATTTATTCTCACTTTAGCACTGTTAGTACTAAAAAAATCATATTCCATCTAAGCTGTGGTGCTTCCCTAATGTGTAGGCAGTACAGGATCACAAGCCATCTGTTCCACCTCTTGTCCAACAGGGACTGGGTTACAGCTGCATTTTCTATACAAGGCAGAAGCTGTGGAGTCAGAATATGGAACACAGAAAAGATCTAAAACAATTGTATCATATTCTCATATGCATATTAAAATGAGACAAAAGATCCATCTTCATTGTATGCTTTTTTCCTACCAAGTATTCCATGAAGTAAATTTTTAAAAATGTACTAACATTTTTAGTACATTTACATTACTGTAAATTTATTTGGGTTATGAACTTCAAAATCCTTTTTTTTTTTTAAATTACACTTTAAGTTCTGTGATGCATGTGCAAAACGTGCAGGTTTGTTTCATAGGTATACACGTGCCATGGTGGTTTGCTGCACCCATCAACCCATCATCTACATTAGGTATTTCTCCTAATGTAATCCCTCCTCTAGCTCCTCACCCCCACAGGCCCCAGTGTGTGATGTTCCTCTCCCTGTGTTCATGTGTTCTCATTATTCAACTCCCACTTATGCATGAGAACTAGTGGTGTTTGGTTGTATGTTCCCGTGTTAGTTTGCTGAGAACTATCGTTCCCAGCTTCATCCATGTCCCTGCAAAGGACATGAACTCATTCCTTTTTTATGACTGTATAGTATTCATTTTCTTATTCTATCATTTATGAGCATTTAGGTTGGTTTCAAGTCTTTTCTATTGTGAGCAGTGCTACAATAAACATATGTGTGCATGTGTCTTTATGGTAGAATGATTTATAATCCTTTGGGTATATACCCAGTAATGGGATTGCTGGGTCAAATGGTATTTCTGGTTCTAGATCCTTGAGGAATCACCTTATACCTTATAGAAAAATTAATTCAAGATGGTTTAAAGACTTAAACGTAGGTCATAAAACCATAAAAACCTTAGAAGAAAACCTGGGAAATACCATTCAGGACATAGGCATGGGCAAAGACTTCATGAATAAAATACCAAAAGCAATGCAATAAAAGCCGACATTGACAAATGAGATCTAATTAAACTAAACAACCTCTTCACAGCAAAAGAAACTATTACCAGAGTCAACAGGCAACATACAGAATGGGAGAACATTTTTTCACTCTACCTATCTTACAAAGGGCTAATATCCAGAATCTACAAAGAACTTAAAAAATTTACCAGAAAAAAGCGAACAACCCCACTAAAAAGTGGGTGAAGGATATAAACAGATACTTCTCAAAAGAAAATATTTATGCAGCCAACAAACATATGTAAAAAAGCACATCATCACTGGTCATTAGAGAAATGCAAATCAAAACCACAATGAGATACCATCTCACGCCAGTTAGAATGGCGATCATTAAAAAGTCAGAAAACAGCAGATGCTGGAGAGGATGTGGAGAAATAGAAACACTTTTACACTGTTGGTGGGAGTGTAAATTAGTTCAATCAAAATTCTTTTTCTATATGCTTTCTATCCTTGAAAATAGCACACAAAAAGAATTTTTAAAAAAGAGGAACAATATTTTATTACTAAAAATATTTTGTGATGCATATTACTTATCATTTAAATCTAAGAAACAAACAAAACTTTCTAGAAAGGGGAGGGAAAGTGAGACAACTAATTGTTTTGGGGTCTCTCCTATTTTTAGTAAAAGATGAAGGGTCAATAGGAAGATCAATTCTAAACAGTGTTTCTGGAATTGAAAACATATGGTGCCAATGAACATACAGTTGAGAGCTCCTCACAGATCAGGAGGCGATGGAGTTCTGTGATGCTTTCCAGGTTTGTGGAGATTCTGTGAAACTATTATCCATTCTGTTGTATGTAGTATGGATGGACAAATGCACATGTATAAAAGGTAGAACCCGAAAGTGTGTCCTCTTATTCCTTATCTGACCCAAGGACACCTCACTCATAGTCTTTCTACTTTATTCTAATTTGCCTTTATGGGCAATTCTAACTTAATTGTATACATTTTTTTCTCACTCCTACACACCCCCTGTGACATAAAAACATAACTAAAAATTACAAAATATAAACTGCAAAGCTCGGCAATTACTATGTGCTTAAAATAATTCCCTTCTGTGCCATTATTTTAACTTGCTTAGAAAATTAACCTCACATTTATAAATACATTCATAGGGAACTGATTCTTTATTTTCATAGCACTTTTTTTTTTATTTCTTAAGAAAAAAAAGAAAGAAAAATAAAACAGGTTACATGTGCACAACATATAGGGTTGTTACATAGGTATACATGTGCCATGATCATTTGCTATACCTATTGATCTGTTTTCTAAATTCTCTCCCCTTACTCACACCCTCCAACAGGCCCTGGTGTGTGATGTTCCCCTTCCTGTGTCTGTCTGTTCTCAATGTTCAACTTCCGCTTATGAGTCTGAACATGTGATGTTTGGTTTTCAGTTCCTGTGTTATTTTTCTGAGGATGATGCCTTCCAGTTTCATCCATTTCGCTGCAAAGGACGTGATCTCATTCCTTTTTATGACTGCATACTATTCCATAGTGTATATGTACCACAGTTTCTTAATTTGATCTATCATTGATGGGCATTTGGGTTAGTTTCATGTCTTTGCTATTGTAAATAGTGCTGCAAGAAACATACATGTGCACGAGTCTCATAGTAGAATGATTTATGGTTTTTTGTGTATCTATCTAGCAATGGGATTGCTGGGTCAAATGGTATTTCTGGTTCTAGATCCTTGAGGAATGGCCACCCTGTATTTCACAATAGTTGAACTAAGTTACATTCCCACTAGCAGTGTAAGAGCATTCGTAATTCTCTCCAGCCTCTCCAGCATCTATTGCAATCAAATTAGAACTAAGAATTAAGAAACTCACTCAAAATCATGCAATTTCATGAATTGAACAACCTGCTCTTGAATGACTCCTGTGTAAATAATGAAATTAGCACAGAAATCAGGAAGTTCTTTGAAACCAGTAAGAACAATGAGACAACATACCAGAATCTCTGGGATACAGCTAAAGCAATGTTAAGAGGAAAATTTGTAGCACTAAATGTGCACATCGGAAAGCTAGAAAGATCTCAAATCAACACCCCAACGTCACAATTAAAAGAGCTAGAGAGAAGAAAACCTAAGCAATACCATTCAGGACATAGGCATGTGCCAAGACTTCATGACAAAAATGCCAAAAACAATTTTATAGCACTCATGTATAAAAGATAGGATTGCTGTGATTACTGTGAACATGAGAAAGGATAACTCCAAAAAGCTGAAAATTACCTCTTCTATTCCTCTCTGTCACAGAAATGCCAGTAAATCTTTTGTCAACAGATATAAAATAATACTCATAAAATGCAGTTCTGGTATTAAAATATTTTTAATAGATGAATTAGGTAAGATTCTTCCAAATTATCTTTGAACTCTTCATGGAGATTTGTATATCTACAGTTATATTTTACATTATTAAATCATATTAAGTAGGTTTGAAAAAAAATCTTTTATTTTAGATTCAAAGGGCACATGAGCATGTTTGCTACATAGGTATAATGTATGATTATGAGGTTTGGAGCGTGATCAAACCCATTACACATGTAGTAAGCACAATAATCAATAGGTAGTTTTTCAACCCTTCCTCAACTTTCTACTCCCCCTGTCACTTGTAGTCTCCTGTCTAATGTTTCTTTATGTCCATGTGTACCTTGTGTTCAGCTTCCATTTGTAAGTGAGAATACATATTTGGATTTCTGTTTCTTTGTTAGCTCACTTGGATAATGACTTCCAGCTGTATCCACATTGCCTCAAAGACATGATGTTCTTTTTTAAGGCTGTGTAGTACTTCATGATGCATATGTATCACATTTTCTTTCTTTAATCCGCTACTGACGGACATTGAGGTAGGTTATTGTATTCATGTCTTTGCTATTGTGCATAGTGCTGTAATGAACATGTGAGTGCATCTGTCTTTTTGTTAGAACATTTTCTGTGTGTGTGGAGGAGGGTGGTATATATCCAATAGTGGGTTGGGTAGTTTGAACAGTAGTTCTATTTCTAGTTAGTTGAGAAATCTCTAACCTGTTCTCCACAGTGGATGTACTAATTTAAATTCCCACCAAGAGTGTATGTGTTCCCTTTTCTCCACGGTCCTGCTAGCAACTGTTAGTTTTTAATGTTTTAATTATAGCCATTCTGACGTTGTGGTTTTGATTTGTATTTCTCTAATAATTAGTGGTGATGAGTATTTTTCACATGCTTGTTGACTACTTGTATGTCTTCTTTTGAGAAGTATCTGTTTATGCCTATTTTTAATGGAGATGTTTGTTTTTTGCTTTTTCATTTGTTTACGTTCTTTACAGATTCTAAATATTACACCTTTGTGGGGTGCACAGTTTGCAAAAATTTTCTCCCATTCTGTCGTTTGTCTCTTTACTCTGTTGATAGTTTCTTTTGTTGTGCAGAAGCTCTTTATTATAATGAGATTTTACTTGTCATTTTTGTGTGTGTGCGTGATTGCTTTTGAGGACTTAGCCATAAATTATTTCTCAAGGCTTATGCCAAGAAAGAAATGTCTATGGTTTTCTTCTAGGATTTGTGTAGGTTGAGGACTTGCATTTAATTCCTTACTTCATCTTGAGGTAACTTTTGTATATGAGAAGAGATAGGGGTCTCGTTTTCTTCTTGTGCATATAGATTGCAGATTATCTCAGCACCATTTATTAAATAGGGAATCCTTTCCCCATTCATTGATTATTTTTGTTGACTTTGTCAAAGATCAGATGCTTGTGAGTGTGTGGCTCTATTTTTGTTTTTTGTATTCTGTTCCATTAGCCTATGTATCCGTTGTTGTACCATTACCATGCTGCTTTTGTTACTGTAGCCTTGTAGTATAATATAGATTGAAGTTGAGTCATGTGATGCCTTGACCTTTGCTTTTTCTTTGCTAAGGATTGCTTTGGCTATTTGGGCTTTTTTTGTGTTCTGTATACATTGTCTAGTAGTTTTTTTCTAATTCTTTGAAAAATAACCTGGGTGGCTTGAAAGAATTTATGTTAAATCTGTAGATTGCATGGGGCATATGTCCACTTTAATGATAATAATTCTTTCAACTCATGAATATGGAATGTTTTTCCATTTATTTTGTTTCATCTTTGATTTCTTTCAGCAGTGTTCTGTAGTTCTCCGTGTAGAGGTCATTCACCTTATTCATTAGACATTTCTCTAGGCTTTTAATTATTTTTCTTGCAGCCATTGCAAATTGGATTTTTTTTTTGTTTTGATTTTCAGCTTGAACATTATTGGTGCTTAGAAATACCACTGATTTTTGTACACTGATGTGTATCCCAAAACTTAACTGAAGCCACTCATTGATGGTAGGCACGTTTGGTAGAAGGTAGAATCTTTAGATTTTCTTGGTATACAGTCATATGATTACTGAAGAGAGATGGTTTGACTTCTTTTCCTATTTGGATGCCCTTTATTTCTTTCTCTTGCCTGATTTTTCTAGCTAGGACTTACACTACTATTTTGAATAGCAGTGGTGAGAGTGGATAGCCCTATCTTGTTCCAGGTCTCAAGGGAAATTCTTTCAGCTTTGTCTGTTCAGTATGATGTTGGCTACGGGTTTGTCCAAGACAACTCTTATTATTTTGAGGTATATTCCCTTAAAGCATAATTTTATGAGGGTTTTTATCATGAGGGAATGTTGAATTTTATCCAAAGCTTGTCTTGTGTCTACTGAAATAACCATATGTCTTTTGCTTTTAATTATGTTCATGTACTGAATCACATTTATTGATTTGTATATGTTGAACCAATCTTGCATCTTAGCAATGAAGCTTACTTGAGTGGGATGAATTAACTTTTTGATGGGGGACTGAAGTTTGCTAGTATTTTGTTAAGGATTTTTGCATGTAGGTTCATCAGAGCTTTGGCCTGTAGTTTTATTTTTTCATTGTGTCTTTGCCATATGTTCATATCTGGATAACGCTGGCATAGTAGAATGAGCTAGTGAGAAGTGTCTCCTTTTTTATCTTTTGGGATAGTTTTCGTAAAATTGGTAGCTCAACCTCTTCTTTATGCATCTACTAGAATTTGGCTGTGGATCCATCTGGCTCTCAACTCTCTTTGGTTGATCAGTTTTTAATTACTGACTCAATTTTGGGACTTACTTTTTGTCTGTTTGGGATTAAAATTTCTTCCCGAATCAATTTTGGAAGATTGTGCTTCCAGGAATGTATCAATTTCCCATTGATTTTCTATATTATTTACATAAAGCTGTTCATAATAGTCTCTGAAGTTCTTTTGAATTTCTGTGGGATTGGTTGTAATGTCACCTTTGTCATCTCTACTTGTGCTTCTTTTGATCATCTCTCTTTTTTTCTTTCTAAATCTAGCTAGTGATCTATCAATTTTGTTTATCCTTTCAAAGAAGTAACATTTGGTTTTGTTGATTCTTTGTATAGATTTTGGTTCTTAATTTTATTCAGTCCTGCTCTGATTTTATTTTATTTTTTATTTGTAATTTAACTTTTATTTTAGGTTCATTATATAGGTAAATTGTGTGTCACAAGGTTTTAGTGTACAGATTATTTCATTACCCAGGTAATAAGCATAGTACCTGATAGGTAGCTTTTAAACCTCATTCTCCTTTCACCCTCCACTCTCAAAAAGACTCCAGTGTCTGTTGTTCCCTTCTTTGTGTTTATGTGTACTCAATGTTCAGCTCTCACTTATAAATGAGAACATGCAGTATTTGTTTTTCTCTTCCTACATTAGTTTGTCTCTTGTTATGGCCTCCACCTCTATTCATGTTCCTGAAAAGGATGTTATCTCATACTTTTTCATGGCTGTTTATTATTCCATGGTATATATTTGCCACATTGTCTTTATCCAGGCTACTGTTAATGGGGATTTAGATTGATTTCATAACTTTGCTATTGTTAATGGTGCTGTGATAAACATTTGCATATATGTGTCTTTATGATAGGATGGTTTATCTTCCTTTGGGCATATACCCAATACTGGGATTCCTGAGTGGATTGGTACCTCTGCTTTAAGTTTTTAGAAAAATTACCACACTGATTTCCACAATGACTAAACTTATTTACATTCCCACTAGCAGTGTATTAGTACTCCCTTTTTTTCATGATCTTGCCATTTTTTTTTTACTTTAATAATAGCTATTCTGACTACAGTAAGATGGTATCAAATTATGGTTTTAATTTGCATTTATCTAATGATTAGTGATGTTATGTGTTTTTTCATATGCTTGTTGGCTGGGTGTATGTCTTCTTTTGAAAAGTGTCTATGTCTTTTGCCCACTTTTTAATGGAGTTATTTGATGTTTTTCTTTTTAATTTGCTTAATTTTATTTTAGATTCTAGATATTAGACCTTTGTGTGATGCATAGTTTGCAAATATTTTATCCCATTCCGTAAGTCGTCTGTTAACTCTGTTGATAGTTTCTTTTGCTGTGCTGAAGTACTTTAGTTTAACTAGGTCCCATTTGTCATTATTTGTTTAGTTGCAATTGCTTTTGGCAGCTTTGTCGTAAAATCTTTGCCAGGACCTATGTCCAGAATGATATATTTTTAGGTCATCTTCCAGAGTTTTTATAGTTTTAGATTTTATATTTACATCTTTAATTCATTTTGAGTTAATTGTTGTAAATGATGTAAGGAAGGGGTCTAACTTCAATCTTCTTCATGTGTCTAGACAGTTATCCCAGCAGTATTTATTGAATAGGGAGGCTTTTCCCCATTGCTTGCTTTTTGTCAACTTCGTTAAAGGTCAGTTGATAATAGGTATGTGGCTTTATTTCTTGGTTCTCTATTCTGTGCCACTGATCTTTTTGTCCATTTTTTGTACCTGTGTCATGTTGTTTTGCTTACTATAGCCTTGTAGTATAGTTTGAAGTTGGGTGACGTGAGGCCTGCATCAAACTATTCAAGGTCTTTTTTGGTTCCATATGAATTTTCAGATAGTTTTTGCAAATTCTATCTGAAAGATAGAATGGCATTGATAGTTTGATAGCAACAGCATTGAATCTGCAAACCGCTTTGGGCAGTATGGCCATTTTAACGACATGGATTATTCCTATCTATGAGCATGGAATGTGTTTCCATTTGTCTGTGTCATTGCTGATTTCTTGGAATATTGGTTTGAAATTCTCATTGTCAACACCTTTCATCTCCCTGATTAGATGTATTCCAACATTTATTATTTTTGTGGCTATTGTGAATAAAATTGCATTCTTGTTTTGGATTTTGTTAGCGTGGATGTTGTCATTGTATATACGTGCTACTGATTTTTGTACAATGATTTTGTATCCTTAGACTTTGCTTAAGTTATCTATCAGACCTAGGAGCTTTTAGGCAGAGACTGTGGGGTTTTCTAGGCATAGAATTATATCATTTGCCAACAGAAATAATTTGACTTCCTCTCTTTCTATTTGGATGCTTTTTATTCCTTTCTCTTGCCTGAATTCTGTGGCTAGGACTTCTAGTACTAAATTAAGCAGCAGCGGTGTGAGTGGTCGTCTTTCTCTTGGTCTGTTTCTGAAGGGAATGCTTCCAGCTTTTTCTCATTCAGTGTATTGATCATTGTAGGTTATTTATAGATGCCTCCTGTTATTTACTTATTAATCAATTAACATATATATATATATATATATATATATATATATATATATATGTTTTCTAGAGAGGGAGTCTGTCTAACTCTGTCGCCCAGGCTGGAGTGCAATGACGCCTTCTCTGCTCACTGCAAATTTTGCCTCCTAGGTTCAAGCGATTCTCCTGCCTCAGCCTCCTGAGTAGCTGGGATTACAGGCATGTGGCACCACAGCTGGCAAATTTGTGTATTTTCAGAAGAGATAGGGTTTCACTATGCTGGCCATTCTGGTCTTGAACTCCTGACCTCAGGTCATCCTCTTGCCTTGGCCTCCCAAAGTGCTGGGGTTACAGGTGTGAGCCACTGCACCCAGCTGGCTCTTGTTATTTTGAAGTAAGTTCCTTCAGTACCTAGTTTGTTGAAGTTTTTGTTTTGTTTTGTTTTTAATGAAAGGATGTTGCATTTTACCAAAAATATTTTCTGCGTCTATTGAGATGATCATTTGGTTTTGTGTTTATTTCTGTTTATGTGATGAATTGCATTTATTGATGTGCGATGTTGAACCAATTTTGCCTCCCAGGGATAAAGCCTACTTGAATATGGTGAAGTAGCTTTTTGATGTGCTGCTGGATTTCATTTGTTAGCATTTTTCGAATATAAAAAGTTTCTGAATATAAGTTTATCAAGAATATTGGCCTACATTTTGTTATTGTTGTTGTTGTTGTTGTGTGTCTGATAGATTTTGGTATCATGATGATGCTGGCCTCATAGACTGAGTTAGGGAGAAGTCCATTCTCCTCAGTTTTTTGAAATAGTTTCTATAGGATGGTACCAGCTCTTCCTTATACATCTTTTCAGCTGTGAGTCTTTGTGGTCATGGACTTTTCCTTGTTGGCAGGACTCTTATTACTGCTTCAATTATAGATTGCATTTTTGTTGTATTCAGAGATTCAATTTCTTCCTGATTCAAATGTTGGAGGCTGTATATTTCCAGGAATTTATTCATTTCTTTTAGGTTCTGTAGCTTGTGTGCATAGAGGTGTTCATTGTAGTTTCTGAGGGATTTTTATATTTCCGTGAGGTCATTGGGAATGTACCCTTTGTAGTTTCTAATGGTGTTTATATGAATCTTTTCTCTTTTTTACCTTATTAGTCTAGCTAGAAGTCTATCAATCTAATATATTCTTTCAAAGAACCAACTTCTGGATATGCTGATCTTTTGTATCATATGTCACCTATCAATTTCCTTCAGTTCAGCTCTGTGTTTTGTTATTTCTTATCTTCTGCAAGCTTTGTGGTTGGTTTGCTCTTATTTTTCTGGTTCCTTCAGGTGTCATGTTAGATTCTTAATTTGATATCTTTCTAACTTTTTGATGTGGGCTCTTAGTACTCTAAACTTTTCTCTTAATATTGCTTTAGATGTGTCCCAGATATTCTAGTGTATCTTTTTTCTCATGAACGTCAAACAATTTAATTTCTGACTTAATTTCATTGTTTACTCAAAAAACATTTGGGAGTAGCTTGTTAACTTTCCACATCTTGGTATGATTTTGAGCCATTTTCTTAGTATTGATTTCTATTTTTATTATGCAATGATCCAACAGTATGTTTGGTATGATTTCATCTTTCTTGAATTTGCTGAGGGTTGTTTTATTTTTGATTGTGTGGGTGGTTTTACAGTTTGTACAATTTGTAGATGAGAAGAATTTACAATCTGTTTTTCAGTGGGATGGAGAGATCTGTAGGTATTTATTCAATTGATAAGTTTGGGTCCCAAGAGTTTTACTAGTTTTTTGCCTTGATAGCTTGTCTGATACTGTCAGTGTGGTGTTAATATCTCCTACTATTAATGTGGGATTATCTAATTCTTTTGGTAAGTTTCTAAGAACTTGTGTTATGAATTTAAGACCTTCTGTGTTGGTGTATTTATACTTAGGATAGTTAAGTCTGCTTGTTGAACCGAACCCTTTCCGATTATGTAATGCTTTTCTTTTTGCCTTTTTTGATCATTGGTTTAAAGTCTGTTTTGTCTGAAATTAGAACAGCAACCCCCACTTTTTTCTGTTTGCCATTTTCTTGCTAGATTTTTCTCCATCCCTTTACTTTGAGCCTATGAGTGTCACTGCATGTGAGATGGGTCTCTTCTTGATCGCAGGGGGCTGAGTCTTGCTTCTTTTTTTTTTTTTTTTTTTTTTTAAAGAAAGATAAAGAGAGGAAAGAAAGTGAGAGTGAAAGAAATAAAAAAAAGAATGTAAGAGAGAAAGAAAGAGGAAGAGAAAGAGGGAGAGAGAACGGGATTCTTGTTCTATTGCCCAGGCTAGAATGCAGTCTAAAAATGGGTATTAAAAAC
>CAUYLG010029323.1:0-19033 GCA_963573385.1 Cacajao melanocephalus
TTCATCCTTCTGCTTAAAATCTTCGAATGTTTACTTATTACATTTAAAATGGCAAACTCTTCCCCTTGAGCCCAGCAGAATTTGGCTCCCTTCAGTCTCCAGCTTCAGCTTCTGCCTCCTTCACACTCTAGCCATGCTCACTTTTTTGTTCCTCAGGCTTACTAAGCTCAGTTGCATCTTAGAGAATTTGTTCTTGCTGTTTCTTCTGCCTGGAATACATGTTTCCCAATCTCCCAATCTTTATAAGACTATCTCCGTTATCTGTAGGTTTCATCTTAGATGTCACATCTAAGAGAGGTTTTCTTTGACCGCTATAGCCAAAACAAATAGTGACTATTGAATAAGCGAATGAATGAATGCAGTGGTATATAATGTAACAGAGTTGATAATTTAAGGGTAATTCGCTATATATCTCCAAGCAAATAGGTTTGTAATGCTTTTCCACCCTAAAATCTATACAGCTGATTCACAGATACTTGGTTGAGAGGTTTTATATATCAGTGTGGCTCATCAGGTTATTTGTTATTGGGGCCAGAATCTATACTTACACTTTATTCGAATTTGATTTTACAGAAGAATTGGGGTTTTTGTTTTTCTTTTAATTAAGAGTGCTGTGAAATTATTACCTATAACTCTAGCTGCTTTACATACATGAACACTTAATGCACACAACACGGAGGCAGGTACTATAGTTTCCATTTCGCAGGTGAGAAAATCAAGGTTTAGGAGGTGGAAGGGTGAGAACTAACTCTGGGCCCATGCGTTCTCCACTGCATCATGTTCCTTCACGAGGCCCAACCCTCTCAAACGCTCCTCCCCTGTCCGTGTGACTGGCACCCAGATTTGGCTCAATTCCTGTCTACTCCCTGGAGCATCCGCTCCAATCACCAGCTTCTGTGAACCCATAAAACATGCTTGTACCATCCTTTGGTCCTTGTTCACCTTTTGCCACTTGGTGCCTGTGTTGTTGGAAATGGAATGCCGTTAATTAAGGACTAGTCTAGAAGTCAGAACCTGAGTTGAGGTCTGCTCCCAACTAGCTTTGTCATACAGGCAATCACTTTACATTTCATCCATACAGAAGAGCTCATCTCCGAGCTCCTTTCTGGTTAGTTGATTGGTAGGTTATTTTTTTCTATGCAAATATTTTGTCTTCTCAAACAGTAAGCTTTTATTACCTGGGTTTTTGTTTGTTTGCATGTATGTTTTTAATCGAATTGTAGTTACATGCAAGTAAGTTCTTGCTGGCAGGAGCTACCTTTAGATTCCCCAAGTGTCTCATATGGGGTGTGTAAAATAAACAGGTGAAGGGATGAGTGGAATTTTTCAGTTCTTCTTGTTCAGCAGGTCTTACTGATGTGAAGGACATGGGCCTTTTCTGGGCTTTAGCTTTGTGATCTGGCTCTTCCCACCCATTTGGTCTCCTGGGCTTGCTACCCCCAGCCCGACTGATCTCCCAATTCCTTCAGCAGATGAAGTCCCTTGCACCTTCTTGCTGTTCTCTTCCCCTGGCCCAGTAGGCTGCACTTCCTTTCTGCATGGCTGGCTCCTTGTTATTGCCCAGGCTAGATGCCTTTCCTCCTCACAAGTGTTCCCTGGCTCCTTACTTAGGGAAGACCACCCCTTCCCACTTCACTGTCTGTGTCACCACCTGGCTCCTTTCCGTCATAGCTGCATTGTCCATTTGCAGTCATTGGCTGGTTGTTATTGTTCTCTACTTCAGGCAGCATGAAATGCATCTACTGTTCCACTCTGTCCTTCACACTAGCCGGGATCTAATGCAGGGAGCCCTTAGATGTTCCTTAGAATATTTGGAAGTGAAGGAGAAGTGAATGTATTTGTGTCTCTGTGCCCCAAATGAAAAGCCTTTCTTTTTCCCCCATAAGAAATGTCGATCATGCCTGTAATCCCAGCACTTTGGGAGACCAAGGCGGGTGGATCATGAGGTCAGAAGTTCGAGACCAGCTTGGCCAAGATGGTGAAACCTCATCTCTACTAAAAATACAAAAATTAGCTGGGCGCAGTAGCGGGCGCTTGTAATCCCAGCTACTCAGGAGGCTGAGGCAGGAGAATCGCTTGAACCGGGGAAGCGGAGGTTGCGGTGAGCTGAGATCACGCCACTGCACTCTAGCCTAGGCAACAGAGAAAGATTCATTCTCAAAAAAAAAAAAAAAAAAAAAGGAAAGAAATGTCGAATTGCTAGTAGGTTTCCCTTGATGCCACTTTTTTCATGTTCAGGTTGGTATTTCACACATCATCTCTGTAAACTCGATTTACCAATCAAAGCCATCATTTTTTGTGGCTTTTTGGACTGTCTTCGGTTTCTCTGTATTTTTCTTTAAACGCTAGAATGGAACACAGTGTTCTTAATAACAGTTGAACAGTGGTTCAGTGGAAGAAATTATTTCTTTCACAGTCTCATTTTTCTCTTACTTAGAATCCAGGATTCCATTGTGTTTATGGCTTGTTTTTGTTCTTTGTTAAGTTTCCTTGAGCAGATAACTCCATGGACAGGACGGTGATAAGGAAGAAAGAATGCTAATATGACTGTAATATATAGTCACCCTTTTAATCACAGGATCAGTATGAAACCTGTTTGAATGACTGAATTTCTCAGGCAGTTCTTTCAAAATAAGACAAAAAACTGAAGCAGATGGTCCTTCAATTAACATTGCATTCTTTCCCCCTTTGTGTAATTGATAGGTCTGATTTATTTTGTTACTGTTTTGGTTTTTCAAAATAGTTCAATATGATTTCATATTGATGTTTACAGAGATGTTTTCAATAGCTGAAAGATGAGGAAATTTATCAGGAGCCTATATTTGATTCTTGTTCTCTTAAACATCTTTCCTTGCATCTTTTTCCATATACTTCTTAGAGCTAGCTTTTTTTTCTGTAAGCAAAGTCCAGATTATATTAATAGAAATCAATAAATCTTACCAAACAGCATTTGTGGTTGTTTGAGAATGTCCGCATGCATGGCAGATAGGAATAGTTGAGGAAGAGAGAAAAGAACTGGTGTTTGAAGATGGCAGAAATGTAACAGTGTAGAAATACATGCTGTTAGAATGTTTTTGAGACAGAAAACCCTAAAATACCCAGGTCTTATGGCATCTGGAAGCAGCTTGTGCCACCCCTCAGCACTGCCATGATGCCCGTCAGCTTAGGACTTTGGCTGTCACCATATCTGACATTTTAAATAACCTCCATTAGATTTGCTGACTTTCAAGCAAGTGAAAAAAAGATAATCTCCATAAAGTTTTTTGTAGATTATGCTTTAAGGTAATAGGTTGAGAATTCACACAGTTTGTGTTAGATCCCCTTCTGACTTCCCATCGAATGTATTATCTCTTTTCCAGCCCATACCAGAGATTAAAGTTGTGTCAAATCTGCCTGCCATCACCGTGAAGGAAGTAGCCCCAGCGAGTATTAGTGATGCAGCTCACCTGGCCCCAGAGGAGATCAAGGTAAGAAAGCAGTGTTAGGTTGCAGTGAAGCAAGATTACGTCATCACTGTACTCCAGCCTGGGTGACAGAGTGAAACTCTGTCTCAAAAAAAAAAAAAAAAAAAAAATTCTGGGCACAGTGGCTCATGCCTGTAATCCCAGCACTTTGGGAGGCCGAGATGGGTGGATCAAGAGATCGAGTCTATCCTGGCCAACAAGGTGCTCTACTAAAAGTATAAAAATCAGCTGGGCATAGTGGCACGCGCCTGTAGTTCCTGCTACTGGGGAAGCTGAAGCAGGAGAAACTAATAATGTAATAATACTTAAATACCAGTCTCCAGTATTCTGGCTTTATTATGAGGTACAGGCTTGAAAGTTACTATAAAAGCAGTTTTTAAATAGCTAGTATCAGTATCTTGTTATAATCCAATCCGAATACTAGCAGTGATGTTAGGTTTAAAACAACTTGCTTGCATTGCGTCCATACTAGCAATACTTTAATATCAGCATTTCCTTCCTATTTTATCCATGTAAGCTGATTAGTAATGGAATCTGGGTCTAGAATCAAGCATTTGGTTATCGGAAGAGGTTGGATACATCAAATGCAGCAGTCCCCGCCGTGTGAACATTGAAGCCCATGCCTTACACAGTAATAATGGTTTCTGCCAGCTGCTCATCCTCCTGGCTGCCTTAGCAACTAGGCCTTCTTTTGCCGTACCTTGCTTTGCTATACCTACGCTCACCTCTTCTGTCGGAGCCTCTGCCATCTCAGTGCAGGTGACAGCCCTGGCAGGATAGGCTGGCAGCTGAGGAGAAGAGAGAAAATGGATCCTCACTGGAGAAGTGTTTCCTTCCCTTCCTCTGTTCCTTGGTCTCTGGGCCCTCTGTCTTCAGTCCAGTTGTTGTCATTAGCAGCTCAGAACTGAGGCTGCCTCAGGCATGTCCCTGAGGCCGCCTCAGGCATGTCCCTGAGGCCGATTGGATGCTGCGGAGGGCTTGCTTCTCTTGAGCTGTTAGCTTGAGAACCCAGCTCTCCATGCTGCCTTTGCAAAGTAGTTTGGGAATTAAACCATTGCTCGCTCTAAGAGTCTGTGCTGTCAAAGAATGCATTCCAGGTTGTAAAGAGCTGAGTTACCAAAGCTCACTGGAATGCAGGTGGGGATTGCTCTGCGTATTCATGCATTTGGCCATGTCTTCTTGCTAGCTGCTTCCAGAGGCATTGTTAAACTCGATTAATGAATATGTTGGTGGTTATTTTTTAATAGGAGAAAAATAAAGCTGGAGATATAAAAACGGCTGCGAAAAAAACAGCCACAAAGAAACGAGAGTGGAGGAAAAAGAAATATCAAAAACATATGAAAATAAAAGAGAAGGAGAAGTGGAGAAAGCTGCTTGAAAAAAGCAGTCCAGATCAGTCGGGGAAATAAAGCAGTAGCTTTGGAGGAGTTAAACAGCTGACTGAAACTGGCAAAGCTTCCTTTGTAAAGATGAGGACAAGGGAAAGGAAACTGATCAAGGGGACTCTTGTGGGGAAAGTGCTGGGTGACTAGAATGTCTGAGCCAGCCCACAGTCCCCCTGCGGGATGGACACGCATGCTGCTGACTGGCAGGAATCACAGCCTTAAACCTTCTGGAATTTTTCATCTAGGGTTCTCACAATCGCCTGGGTCCTGGCAGCAGCTTTTCTTCCACTCCCTTCTTCCTTAAATTGTAAGAACATTGTAGCAGTATAGAATGTATAGAATACCTCTATGCTGACTGATTTCGTTTTTTGTAATTGTAGTTCTTTTTCATATTTATAGTTGTGTATGTTGTTGTAATAATGATGTGCTATTATGTTTTTGGCTTTTTTCACTTACCAGTACATTTTACAGCGTAAGCGTGTGGTTTTTGTTTGTTTGTTTGTTTTGTTTTGAGACAGAGTCTTGCTCTTTCACCCAGGCTGGAGTGCAGTGGCGCGATCTTGGCTCACTGCTACCTCTGCCTCCTGGGTTCAAGCGGTTCTCTTGCCTCGGCCTCCTGAGTAGCTGGGATTACAGGTGCGCATCACCATGCCCAGCTAATTATTGTATTTTTACTAGAGACGGGGTTTTACCATTGTGGTTAGGCTGGTCTCAAACTCTTGACCTCGTCATCTGCCCACCTCGACCTCTCAAAGTGCTGGTATTACCGGCATGAGCCACCGCACCCGGCCACATGTGTTGTTTTTAATTGCAGGATGAAGGTAAAGACAAGGCCTTAAAGTCCTCTCAAGCATTCTTTTCTAAATTATAAGATCAAGTAAAATGCAAATCAGTGATGCAAAGAAAACAGAAAAGAAAAAGAAGAAAAGATGCGATATTTCTGTTCATAAAGTTATATTTTGAATATAATGTAAATATTAATGTGTAAGCTTTATTTTGGCATTGTTCTGTTTTATAATAAAATTCTTGAGAACCTTTCTTTGCATCAGTGGCAGATATTTGAGAACTCCATGGTGTGAAAAGACAAACTGCAAACTATTTGCAAAGCCAGTCTGATTTTCACCAGGTGCAAAGCAGGACCTGGCTCCCCAGGCCCTTCCTGTTCAGGCACTGCCTGAGCTGATTCTGCTGTGCTCTTGCCATGGCCAGGGCCTGTGTGAAAGCCAGGCCACCGTGTCCACATGGGCTAGTGAGCAAGCACTGGCCTGCAGGCTGAGAAGAGGACAGAGCCAGCCAAGCCTCTCACAAGTAGCTGTCTACAGCAGAGGTCCCCACTTTTTGGGTTCTTGATTTCCTTCTCCCGCTGCCCTGTCATTTCACAAAACAATAGCATTTTCATGCCTGTGCCTTACTTCTTTCCCACTTTGGGACATGATCTCATGTCACCTGAAGAAAGGCTTAGCGTAGGCTGTAGAGCGCTATCCACAATTAGATGCAGAGGACAGCTATGATGAAGTGAATCTAGAAGCAATAGAAGCTCAATACAGCCAGGGATGTAGACTGCAGTCTGCAGTGTTCTGTGACCACCTGGTGCTCATTGCTTCAACCTCCCCATCCAGGGAAACTTGCCTTTTGCCTGATAGGCTCTCATTGATTTGATGGAAATGCAGTAAGCCTTAGTCCAGATGGGTAGAGAATGCGGACTAAGATTCCACCAAAGCAACAGGTAAGATCCTTCTGGTTTTTCATCTACAAGGGGTCAGTCATAATGGTCAAGAAGAGCCTGTGGAAGTTTGTGCTGTACATTCCTGTTACTACAGAAGCTGGCTGCAGCAGGGTAGAGCTAGGCTGTATGGGGCTAAATTAAGCATCAGTTTTTGCCTATTTGTGCTGCTATAACAAAATACCTGCAACTGGGTCATTTACAAGCAACAGAAACATTTCTTATGGTTCTGGAGGCTGGAAGGTATGCAATGAAGGTGCTGGCAAATTCAGTGTCTGCCGAGAGCTACTCTCTCTGCTTCAAGATGGTTCCTTGTTATGTCCTCGCTTAGCAGAAGGTGGAAGGGCAAAAAGCCACCAAAGTCTCTCTGTCAAACCTTTTATAAGGATGCTAATCCCATCCATGAGGGCTTTGCCTTCAAGACTTAATCCTCTAAAGGTCCTACCTCCTAATATCTCATTGGCCATTAAGTTTCAACACATGAATTTTGAAGGACACATTCAGACCACAGCATTCCAACCCTGGCTTCTCAAATTCATGTTCTTACATGAATACATTCATTCCATCCCAATAGCCCCCACAATCTTAACTTGTTCTGGCATCGACTTTAAATTTTAATTCCAAAGTCTCACATAAACATACGGGTGAAACTGAGAAGGTAGGATTCATCCTGAGCCAAATTTTCCTCCAGCTGTGAAATCAAACAAGTTACATGCTTCCAAAATACAATGGTGGAATGGGCATAGGTTAGATAGTCCCATTTTAAAAGGGACAAATAGGAAAGAAGAAAGGAATAGCTTAGTCCCAAGTGAGTCCAAAACTTAGCAGGGCAAGCAACAATAAATCTCGAGGCTTGAGTATAATCTTTGACTTTATGCCTCACCTACCAGTCACACTGGGGTGCGTGTTGGTTCCCCAGGGGTCCCGGTGGCCCCAGCTCCATAGCTTTATTGGGTGCAGCCTGTGCCCTGGTTCTCACTGGTTGGAGTCTTGTGCCTGCCGCTTTCCCAGGTTGCCAGTGCCCACTGGAGGCTCTATAGGTCCAGGGTCTTAGGGCCAGCCCTGCCCCAGTGGCTCTGCTGGGCCTTGCCTGTGAAGGCGTTCTCTGCTGTGGGCCCACCCCATGGCAGTTCTCTGCCTGCATCTGATGTCCCCCAGTCCTTGACATACCTTGCTCAGTTTTCTGGCTGCCAACTCTCTCTTCCTCCTACTGCACCAGCTCAGTCTCCTTTGCGGGCTCCTCCTCACTGCCCTGCCTTTTGTTATTGGAATGCTCGGTCTTCTGACTGTTTAGTTCTCTATCTACAGTCAATCCTTGGTCTCAGATTAATACCATTTAAATGCCAATAACTCCCAAATTTATATTTCCAGCCTGACCTGACTTACTAATCAATTCAAGAGTTTTCATCTACAAGAATGTCTGACCAGTATCTCAAACGTACATGTCCGAAACAGAACTCTTACTCTTTCCCCTCCATCCTGCCAGTTGCTAGGACAAAGGCTTCAGAGTTTCACTTGACTCTTCTTCTCCTGTACCTTACCACCTTTACCATGAGCAGATCCTGCTGGCTCAGCCTTCTAAATATATTCAGAATATGATCATTTCTTATCAATTGTAATGCTAATGCCATGACCCATGCCACCATCATCTCTCCCTGGATTACTGCATCAGCCTTCTGTTTTCCTTGCCCCCTCTCTTCCTTCCCTCCTTGTGTGCCCCAGCTCTGTTTTTTTTTTTTTTTTTTTTTTTTAAATATAGAGATGAGGTTTCACCATGTTAGCCAGGCTGGTTTCGAACTCCTAACCTCAGGTGATCCGCCCACCTCGGCCTCCCAACGTGCTGGGATTATGAGCATGAGCCACTGTGCCCAGCCTTTTTTGTTTTGTTTTGTTTTAGAGGGAGTTTTACTCTTGTTGCCTAGGCTGGATGCAATGGTGCGATCTTGGCTCACTGCAACCTCTTGCCTCCTGGGTTCAAGCGATTCTCCTGCCTCAGCCTCCCAAGTAGCTGGGATTAGAGGCCTGGGATTACAGGGTGTGCCACCATGCCCAGCTATTTTTGTATTTTTAGTAGAGATGGGGTTTCTCCATGTTGGCCAGGCTGGTCTGGAACTCCTGACCTCAGGTGATCTGCCCCCTTTGGCTTCCCAAAGTGTTGGGATTACAGACATGAGCCACCGCACCCGGCCCCAAGCTCTATTCTTAATGCAACAGGAAAAGGGGTCCTTTAGAGCTTATGCTACAATATCTTTTGTCTCCCCTCCTCTCACCTTACTCAAAGTCTATGCTCAAATTCATACAGTGACCTGCGGGGCCCTACATCAGGTGCTGGCTAACAGTAGCTGGATGGCAAGTTAGCCAGCTATTTTTGTAAATAAAGTTTTATTGGAACAAAACCACTCATATGTTACATATTATCTACACTACAATAGCAGTGTTGCCTAGTTACGATGGAGGCCATTGTCAGGCCTCAAAGTCCAAGCCTGGCCATTATAGCCTCTGTGACCTGCACATACATCTCTGAATGGTCCCCAGGAGCCAGAAAGTCTGAAGTGACCACAAGTAACCAGGTGGCCACAGAAAGAAGAGAAACAACTTGTTCCTGCCTCAACTAATTGCTCTTCTCCTGCAAACTGCAACCTTTGTTCCTGCTCAGCCTTGTGAAAATTTCCCCCTGGACACTGGGTTTCTCAAGACCCCCACCCCTATAACTGTGTAATTTACCACACCCTCAACTCTGCTTGCAACCCATAACCCCCACCCTTATGATCATGCCTGATTGTAATAAATGACCCCTACCCTTGTGATCATGCATCCCTTGATGTCCTTTCCCTCCCTAAAATAGATTACCACCTTTAACCATTTGCCCCAATCTATAAAACCAACTCCTATCCCACCGCCCTACACTGACTCTTTTCGACTCAGCTGGCTCACACCTGGGTGAATAAACAGCCATGTTGCTCACACAGAGCCTGCTTGGTGGTCTCTTTATGTGAGTGACCTGCCTGACAGCCACGTGGTCTCAAAAGCCTTAAATATTTACTACCCAGCCCTTCATAGAACAAATTTGCTAACACTTGCTCTCCATGATCCGGCTCTCTGCTGCCTCCCTCACTTTGTTTTCTTCTGCCTCCTTGGTGTTCTTAGAGCCTGCTGGGCAATCTTCTGCCTCAGGGCCCATGTGCTGTTGCTATTTTCTGGCCTACTGTGGTCTCTTCAGTCCACAGCCTTACCTCCTTCAGGCCAATGTCAATCTTCAAATGTCATCTTTTCAGTGAGGCCTTTCCTTACCACTCTTTCAAAATTGTAATCCTCTCACCCCCAAGATTTTTCTGGCTTTTCTTGTCTTCAATTTCACTACATAGTTTACTTTTTAAATTTTATTTTCTCTATCCCCTTCCACCAGAATATATCCTTCACGACGACTTCCCCTCCCTCCCATGAAGGATTTCCTCCCATATGTTTTCAGCATCGGGAATGTTACCTGGAATGAGGTAGGCACTCAGTACATTCTAGTTAATGAATTCCCCATTTAGGTCCTTATTCTCTTTGGTTTGCTCATTTGTTTACGCACTCATTCAATGCATGTTTATGAATAGTTACACAACCTACCCACTAGCCGCTGCTGCAGGCAGCCTCATCTGTTATAGTGAAGGCAACAAAACCTCCTGATCTCAAGAAGCTTGCATTCTAGATCATTCGTGGTGGGCTGGAACACGTTGGTGTCAGTACTTTGGGGCTGATTGTTAAATTTTCAACTGTTAAACACAGCCATTAATAAAAGTTAAATAGATCATATAACTACAAATAAATTACATTAAAAACAGAAGTAATAAATACTCAAGACGCATCACTTCCTAATCGCTACATTTTATTTCTTGGTTCTTGATGTTATTACTTAAAGGCTATCAGATAACCTGCGATCACCATCGTCTTTTGGAAAACCCAGCTCAGTGGTTTTCCAACTGAAACTCCCTCTCGCTAACTCTCAGGAGTCTATCTAAGCAGAGTTCATGTTATCCGCCTGTTGGTTGCAGAAGTAGCCTGTCTTCCCCCAGGAGGCTGTTCGCTTGGTTTGACACTGAATGCTCCCCCAACAAACACTTTTAGATTGCTCCCCCTTCCCCCGACTGGGGAGAGGAGTATCATCAGAGTGCACAGCCGCAGTGGAGGCGTGCAGAGGCGCACGGGCGCCTGCCCCTGCGGGTGGGAAAGGAAGGAGGTGCCCGGGTCCCCGCTTCGGAGCTGAGCCTGCCTTCGCCACTGGCACGGAAGCCTTTAATGTAGACAGGAAAGGCGATCGATCACTCGAGCCTCCACTTGCCGAGCCTGTGGAAGCGAGACGCGGGGATCGGCTGGGAATGTCTGGAAGCGCCGGCGGGCGGAGTCAGGTGGGAGGTGCGAGGCGGCTGCGCGGGGTTCTAGGACTACAGGGCACCGAAGGAGGCTGGATGCTAGGGCAGCCGGGCCTGGAGGGAGCAAGGAGGGCGGCTCAGGTTTAGTCGCGTGGCCCCAGGTGCGCGGCCTTCGCCCCGGAGCACCCGCGGTGCTGGCCGGGGTCTCGGCTCTGCAGCAGAAGTCGCGGTTGTGGCAACCGGCGCGGGCGCAGCAGTCCCGGGCCGGGGCGATTCGTCTTCGCGGGCCCGTGGGGCGGGTATTGCCCTGGGCCACGCGCTGGTAGTCTCCATCTCTCTCAGAAAAAGTCATGCCGTGGTCTTGTAAAGGGTCTGCCCTGAAGTGGTTAAACTGTTCATTTTTAGAAACGGATAGTTTTAGGTCGTAAAGACGTTCTAGAAATTAGCTCTACGAGTCCGGCTCTGTCATTTTATGGTAAGAGATACTAAGATCGCGTGCAGAGCTGGTGGGAGGGGCTTGGTCTTCCGTCTGACGCTTAGGGTGGTCTCTTCATCCCAGGAGACCTTGCTCTTCCACGTTTTAGAGTTCGCTTTTCCCCTTGCTGAATTCATAAAAATATTTTCAATTCGTATGTGTTTCATCTTGTAGGAAGAAGAAATTGTCTAGACGAATAACATGAGATCGTATAGAATCCCACGTTTGGTGCTTTCAAATCAAGAAAGAAAAAGTAAACCATTGCTGTCTTTCACCTTAAATATCCTGTGTTTTATTGCTCAGAACACCCAGTTTTTATAATATTCATGATGTCAGAAGGGAAACCTGACAGAAAAAAGCCTTGCTTATCAATCAGCAAGAATAAGAAAAAAGCATCTAATTCTATTATTTCGTATTTTAACAATGCACCACCTGCGAAACTTGCCTGCCCCGTTTGCAGTAAAATGGTGCCTAGATATGACTTAAACCGGCACCTTGATGAAATGTGTGCTAACAGTGACGTCGTTCAAGTTGATCCAGGGCAAGTTGGCTTAATAAATTCAGATGTGTCTATGGTAGATTTAACCAGTGTTACTTTAGAAGATGTAACGCCAGAGAAGTCACCACCACCAAAGACAAATTTAACTGCTGGCCAAAGTGATTCAGCAAAAATGGGCATAAAACAGAAATCCAGTCCCTACTTTAAAAGTAATGATGACTTGGTGTGCAAAAATCAAGATGAGCTGAGAAATCGTAGTGTGAAAGTCATTTCTTTGGGAAGCCTAGCATCTAAATTGTCCAGAAAATACATAAGGGCTAAAAAATCAATAGATAAGGATGAAGAATTTGCCGGTTCTAGTCCACAGAGTTCCAAATCCACGGTCATTCAGAGCCTGGTTGATAACTCTTCAGAAACTGAGGACAAGGATCAAATTTTGGAGAACAGTTCTCAAAAAGAAAACGTGTTTATATGTGATTCTCTAAAGGAAGAGTCTATTCCCGAACGCATGGTAAGAGGAAATAAAATAATGGAAGCCGAAAGCCAAAAGGCTACCCCGGAACGTGAGAAATCACCCCTCACCCCTGGCTTCTCAGATAATGCGCTCATGTTATTTTCACCAGATTTCACTCTTGGGAAGACATTAAAGTCTACTTCAGATGACAGTCTTGTAAAGCAAGAGTGTATCACAAGAGTGGTTGGACAATGTGAAGCATGTAATTGTGAAGAAGTAAAAATGACTGTTGCCTCAGAAGCTAAAATACAGCTGTCAGATTCAGAGGCAAAATCTCAGAGTTCTACAGATGATGTTTCTGCATGGAGTAACATCCAAGAGGCTCCTCAGCAGGGTGACAGTGGCTTAAACAGTGATATCTCTCATAGCATTCCTTTGGAGCAGGGGTCAAGCTGCAATGGTCCTGATCAAACAACCAGTCATCCTTACTACCTTCGGAGTTTCCTTGTGGTGCTGAAAACCGTACTTGAGAATGAAGATGATATGATGCTCTTTGATGAGCAGGAGAAGGGAATTATAACTAAATTTTATCAGTTATCAGGTATCGTAAGCATGTTTTCAAGTTTTCGTTCCCCATTTGCTGCTCTGATTTGGGCATGATGTGATGGGCAGTAATCTAGTGACCACAAGGAGTCACTGTGGTGTAGTGAGTACTCTGTGGGAGTGTTCATGGGAGTCAGAGCATACTCAAAGGTTTTATTGAGAGGGATGCATGGAAAAGAGACAGTATTTTGGGCCAAGTGATGTTTACTCTTGCTGAACTTTGGTTACATTGGAAGCAGCTGTTTTTCTTTTATAGGCATATTTTACAGTTATAAAACAACCTTTTCCAGATTAAAAAATATACAGTATGACTTAGAAAAGGATACTTTGCATTTTGAGCACATAATCAGGCTTCTTGTTAGGTTGTTTTGTTCCTCAAAGATGAAAGCAGAATAAAATAAAATACAGGAAAAAAAAAAAAAACCGACCTGAGGCTTATTTTCTTTCTCCCAACAACATTTTAGATTCATAGACTGTGCCTTCCTCCACAGGGTGTGGAGGAAATGGAAACTTTCAAGTTGAAATTGGTACATTTAAAAATATTAGTCTATGCCTCACGTCCTTGGCAGCCAGGGGTGGCTCCAAGCCAGCAGTGCAGGTTTGTAGTAAAAAGCCACCCTTGTGTCCTTGCTGTGTTATTACAGGGGGCCATGATGGGTCTGTGGAACTGAGTCCCTGAGGGTAGGAAAAAACTTACTTGGTGGCCACACTGTCCTCCAGTAAAATACAGCCATGCCCCACTCTTCAGTAGATAAAAAACGAAAAATCCTGAACATTACTGTTAATGCTTAAGGTTTTAAATTTGCATGGTGGAATTATGGTATTCCTTGTGTTACTTTTTAACATGTGAGCAGTATTTCTTCTCTAGGCACAGCTGTGTGTAGTATCCACTTCCATCTCTACTTTTGCTGTTCTCATCGGAAGATGAACATAATAGCACATTGGCTCTTCAATCCAAACTAGTCACAGATCTTTGGTTGGGTGCTGATTGCGTTCATGCTAGTATTTCAGTGATTGGTGGCTCTGTGCTTCCATATAATTGAGAAATACGAACAGTTTTCCTAGTGCAAATTCTGCATATGCTTGTGTCTTATACTCCATGGAGAATCATGTTCAATCTGTTGGTGTGTAGAATTACTGCCAATTGTTTTTGCCTTTTTATTTTTCTATTTTTAAGTTCTTTTAGAGACAGAGTTTCTGTCTGTCACCCAGGCTGGAGTGCAGTGGCATAATTATAGCTCACTGTAACCTTGAATTCTTGGTCCCAAGTGATCCTCCTGCCTCAGCCTTTCAAAGTGCTGAGATTACAAGCATGAGCCACAGGCTGGACATGGTAAAACGCTGTCTCTACTAAAAATAAAAAAGTTTGCTGGGCATGGTGGTGGGCGCCTATAATCCCAGCTACTTGGGAGGCTGAGACAAAAGAATTGCTGGAACCCGGGAGGTAGAAGTTGCGCTTAGCAAAACTCAGTCTCAAAAAAAAAAAAGAAAAAAAAAGTGAGCCATCATGCCAGGTCAATTTTGCCTTATTAAAGAAAAAAGGAAAATAAATGTTGGAAATACTGAAAATACAATTATGCCATTTTAGAGTTGGCTGAAATTTAAAGATAATCTGGGTAGTAGAGAGATTGAGGCCAAACAAGTTAATTAAGAAGCTTGGCCAAGATTGCTGGGTTAGAGATGACTATCCTACTAAAGCTAGACATTTTTTTTTTTGGAAAATTATTTTCAATCAAATTAGAATAATGCATATTAAACTAAAAGCAGAGAATTAAATAATTCTGGGTAGGGCCTCTCTGAGGGAGTAGACATGTTGATGACCAGAAAATGGGGAAAGTGATTTTAGAAGTTTTAAAATGACCAATTGTTACCAATTTTTTAAATGTACTTTCAAAATAGTTTATACCATAAAATGATGGCCTTATACGTATGGTAAGCATATGTGTATTTCCAAATAGTACATTTATTCACTTTAGGTTTAAAAGGTAAATGTAGTGTTTTTCACCATTTTTCTTAACTTTATTGCAGCTACTGGTCAGAAGTTATATGTAAGGCTCTTTCAACGTAAATTAAGCTGGATTAAGATGACTAAATTAGAATATGAAGAGATTGCCTCAGACTTAACACCTGTGATTGAAGAATTGAAGCATGCAGGCTTTCTACAGACAGGTATGACTAGTAGAAGGAAATGCGAAATGAAAGTATGATTTGAAGAGCTGAGTTTCTGCAGAATGGTGGCAGTATTAGTATGGTGCCCTCTCCTGGGTGGCGCCTGGTAACTTAACTGTTTTTTAATTGAATTTTTAATCTTAGAACAACAAATTGTTCATGTGCTGCTAAAGCCATTCTTAGCTTGAGTTAAGAACAATGAAAGATTTTCTGCTGCTGTTTTCTTGACTGTGGCAGATTTAGAACGAAAGTCACCTGGGGATAGACATGGATGTGTTCCACAGAAGAAATAACACCCCTTCTTGGTGCCCTCCTTCCAGCAAGAACTTGACTCATCTTGCTCAGGGTCCTCATCTTTCTGATAGAGTAAAGCTGGTTGTCTGAAACCAGTATGGCCTCTAAAAACTTCATCTGCTGCACATGCACACATACAGCTCTTTGATGATGTTGATTGCCTGAAGCCTTGTTGAATAGCTTTAAGCCTGTGTGAACACTAAGGAGAATCTGTCTCCTGCAGTGATACCCCTCATTATCTTATCAGTAGCATTCGTTAAGTACCTACCCATGTATTGGGTACAAAATTGTACTGTATTAGAAAAGGGAAATGTGAGCATTGGGTTCAAGTTGCTAACATTTTAGACCAAAATAAGCAAATCAGCCAGATGGTTTCTTTGGGGCAGTTTGTTGTGGGGAGCAGTAAGTGGGGATGAAGCGAAGTAAGCAGGAAGTATTGAAGGGTGATTTTTAGGGTGGGGCTGGATGGGGTGGGCTGGGGAAATTTTTGGGAGAGGCATAAAGCTCAGTGAAGGAGCTTAGATGTGGATGGTTAGTGGTGGGACAGAGGACATGCTGCAGAGCAGCGCTTCCCATACATCAGTGCCAGCAGGGTCACCTGGGAGCTTGGCTCAATCCTCACCTGACTAGGAAAATCTGGTGCAGATTCCATAAATTCATATGTGTGACAGGCATGCCAGGTGACTGCTGCAGGTGAATCTTGACTTACCTTCAAATGAGCAACAAAACCAGGATCCTAGTGCTCACTGCAGCACTCAGTCAAGTGCAAGTCCTACCCATGCTCCAGCCCCATGAGGCCTGGCCCTGGCTGTCCCTGTCACTCTCTGCCACGGCCACCCATCCCTCAGCTTCTTCACCAGGATGAGTGCACTCCTGTCTCAAAGCCTCGGAGTGACTTTTCCCTCCACCCAGGTCAGTTTCCACCACATGGCCACACGGCATATTCCTCATTTCCTTCACCTCTGCGTAGTGTTGTGTTGTCCCAGGTTTGCCTGACTGCACTGTGTGAAATACAGCAAGCCTCCTGCCAGCTTCAGTTTGCCTCCCCAAGTTGTGATTTTCTTTAGAGAGGTTATTACCACCTGATAAATATATATGCCTATTCCTTTAACTATTATGCTGGGAGGTTAGCTCCTGTGGATGGGATTTCTTTCACTAGCATCACGCCTGGGGCCTTAGAACGTTACTAGGCACACAGTGTACACCCAATAAATATTTGTTGAATGGAGGAAGACGGTGCTGCCCTAAACAGTGAAGCCTTGACAGTAAAGACCTGTGAGGTCTGACTGAGCTGAATTCCTGCATGAAGGTTGTTTTCGGGGCCCACAGTAGCAGAACAGGCTCATGAATGCTGAATGAGCAGGAGAGGCTTATGGGAGAAGAGAGCTGTTGATCAGTTCATTCTGACCTGGTTTGAGAGGTCCTGTTTTGTAGGGGTTTTGTGATGAGAAAGGCAGGGAGTATATATTCCAAACAAGTGTTGGGATGCCTAAACCATAATGGCTATACATGTGTGTCTTTATTTCCTTTACATTTTAGTGAGAAATTCTATTATTTGATTTTTTTTTTTTTTGAGATAGTGTCTTGCTCTGTTGCCCAGGCTGGAGTGCAGTGGTGCAGTCTTGGCTCACTGCAACCTCCACCTCCCAGCTTCAAGCGATTCTCCTGCCTTAGCCTCCTGAGTGGCTGGGATTACAGGCACTGCCACCACACCTGGCTAATTTTTGTATTTTTAATAGAGACGGGGTTTCACCATGTTGGTCAGGCTGGTCTTGATCTCCTGACCTTATGATCCGCCTGCCTCGGCTTCCCAAAGTGCTGGGATTACAGGAGTGAGCTACCATGCCCGTTCTTGGTAACTTTTAAGAGATATGATAGTAGCGTTATAAATACATTAATAATACCATGTTAATAATTCCACATTTAGTGATTGGTTTGGCCAACTAATTAAAATTTTCTAAGTAGAATTTCATTTTATCTTCCATCTAACTAAGGTAAATAAAGCTAGAAAATGGTAAAATTTTAAAAACCTTTTTTTTTTTTTAACCATTTCAGAATCTGAGTTGCAAGAACTCTCTGAAGTGCTTGAACTCCTTTCTGCTCCTGAACTAAAATCCCTGGCCAAGACCTTCCACTTGGTGAATCCCAATGGACAGAAACAGCAGCTGGTGGACAGCTTTCTCAAATTGGCCAAACAGCGTTCAGTCTGCGCTTGGGGCAAGAATACGCCTGGAATTGGTGCAGTGATTTTAAAAAGGTTTTGTTGGCTATCATTATAGTCAAAAAATTTAAAATGTTGATAGCACATAATAACATAATAGATTGTCTACGTGATTGAACTGTAATTGTATATCTCAGTTACAATTAGATTGAGAAGGCTGAAAAAGCCTTAATTGTGATAGCCTGGATTCTTTCTTGGGTTATTATTCAAAATTTTTGTTATAACACTGTACTGATTTCCAGGACCAAGAAAAATCGAAAGGCAATAGGCCTTTGGTAAATTCTGGTATTTTATTTTCCAAGAAAAATACAGTTTTAAGTGATTCTTACAGGATTTTAGACTAAACTTTTCAGTCACATTTTTATTTTAGTAAAGTTTTTGTTTACTAAACAAAGTATAATCAGGCAGTCTTAATGTGCAAATTTTCCTGAGTTTAAACACAGCAGTTTACCAAAACTGTTGGTGGTTTCTTTTGTCCTTGAGAAGCCCTTGAACTAATTTGAAAATCACAGACTTTTAGAATTGATTTCTTTTGCCCGTGTTATTTATATAATCAAACTATATCAACTTTAGTCTGGGAATTCACTACTCTGGAGTCATTGAGGATGAAATGAGAGGATGCTTTTGAAAACATTTTAAAATGAAATTATTTATTTTATATATTTATTTTGTATAATTCAGTTGTTATGAGCCCAGCCTTGTTGGGGAGGTACTATAAATACTAGTCTTTAATAAAACATAGTAAGTCAGACATTAAGAAAAACATGAATACCAACACTTCAAAAAAGTTTATATTGTAGATTTAAAAAAAATGCTTTAATTACTTATTTGTGATTAACTGACTTGGGAAGTATGGAATCCTTATCCATGTGATATGTTAAATATCTTCTAAGTCCTTTGTCTAATTTTATTTCTTAAGTATTTGATGTTAACCTTATATGTAACATTTTATGGGCAAGTAAACATTAAAATTAGCAGCCCTCTGACCGGGCATGGTGGCTCATGCCTGTAATCCCAGCACATCAAGAGGCCGAGGCAGGCAGATCATGAGGTCAGGAATTAGAGACCAGCCTGGCCAATATGGTGAAACCCCATCTCTACTAAAAATACAAAAATTAGCCAGGCGTGGTGGTGTGCGTCTGTAATCCCAGCTACTCAGGAGGCTGAGACAGGAGAATTGCCTGAACCCAGGAGGTGGAGGTTGCAGTGAGCTGAGATTGCGCCACTGCACTCCAGCCTGACTCCATCTCAAAAAAAAAAAAAAAAAAAAAAAATTAGCAGCCCTCTCTTGGTATATGCACTTAGCATAGAACAGATAAAATAAATAAGATGAACATATTTTGTCATTGACTTTGGACTTGTAGGAAAATAGAATCTTCAAGGCGGTTTTA
>CAUYLG010029327.1:0-29532 GCA_963573385.1 Cacajao melanocephalus
TAGATTAGGTCTTTTCACATAGTCCCATATTTCTTGGAGACTTTGTTCATTCCTTTTTACCCTTTTTTCTCTAATCTTGCCTTCTCATTTTATTTCATTGAGTTCATCTTCTACCTCTGATATCCTTTCTTCTGCTTGGTCAATTCGGCTGTTGAAACTTGTGCATGCTTTGTGCAGTTCTCGTGTTGTATTTTTCAGCTCCATCAATTCACTTATATTCCTCTCTAAGTTGTCTATTCTCGTTAGCATTTGGTCAAATCTTTTTTCAAGGTTCTTAGTTTCTTTGCATTGGGTTAAAACATGTTCTTTTAGCTCAGAGAAGTTTCTTATTATGCACCTTCTAAAGCCTGATTATGTCAATTCATCACACTCATTCTCCTTCCAGCCTCGTTCCCTTGCTGGTGAGGAGTTGTGATCCCTTGGAGGAGGAGAGGCTTTCTGGTTTCGGGTGTTTTCATCCTTTTTGTACTGGTTTCTTCCCATCTTTGTGGATTTATCCACCTGTCATCTTTGTAGTTGTTGACTTTCAGATTGGGTCTCTGAGTGGACGTCCCATTTGTTGATGATGAAGTTATCTCTTTCTGTTTCTTAGTTTTCCTTCTAACAGTCTGGTCCCTCTGCTGAAGGACTGCTGAGGTCCACTCCAGGCCCTGCTTGCCTGGGGATCACCTGCAGCAGCTGCAGAACAGTAAGGGTTGCTGCCAGTTTCTTCTTCTGGTATCTTTGTCCCAGAAGGATACCTGCCAAATGTCAGTCTGAGCTCTCCTTTATGAGGAGACTCTTTGGATATACAGGGGTCAGGGAGCTGCTTGAGGAGACAGTCTGTCCTTTATAGGAGCTCAAGTGCTGAGCGGTGAGCTCCATTGTTCATTCAGAGCTGCTGGGCAGGTACATTTAAGTCTGGTGCAGCAGAACTCATAAACCCCTGTTTTTTTCCCAGGTGCTCTGTCTCGGGGAGTTAGGGCTTTGTTTATGAGTTTCCGTTGTGCTGCTGCCTTTTTTTCAGGGCTGCCCTGCTCAGCAAGGAGGCAGCCTAGTCACTGTCTGCCTGCAGAGGGTTTGCTGAGCTGCTGTGGGCTCCACCCACCTGCTGTGAGAACTTCCTTGCAGTCCTGTTTATAGGGGTGTAGTTGGAACTGCCTCGGCAATGGTGGCTCACCTCTGTAATGGCGGACTCTCTCTGTAATGGTGGGTTACCTTGGCAATGGCGGGCTGTCTCAGCAATGGTGGACTACCTCCGTAGTGGTGGAGTGCCTTGGTAATGGTGGACACCCCTCCTCCACAGAGCTGGACCTTCCCAGGTTCAGCTGTGCTTGCTGTGAAACTGTTAACCCAGAGCATTTCCAATTGCTGTTTTTTTGTGGGGGTGGGACCAGCCGAGCCTGATCACCTGGTTCCCTGCCTCAGAGTTTTTTTTTTTTTTTAGTTGAACAGTAGACTCTCTCCCAGGTGTTCCAGTCACCTGTTGAAAAGGCACTGGGATCTGTGTGATTTCCCATGCGGTGACCCACTGCATCAGCTGAAACAGCGGTGCTGAGATTCATGGCGCTTTTTTGCCTGGGAATCTCCTGGACTGGCTCCCTGTTTCAGTCCCCTTTTAATCAGATGAATGCTGACTCTGCCTTCCCAGAGCTCCAATCGCCAGCTAAAATGGCGCCCAGATCCATGTATTTTGTACGGAGAACCAGGGTGCCAGGGTGCCGACAAAACAGCCGCACCGGCCAAAACAGCCATGCTGGCGACCTGTGGGGTTCTCTGCCTGGGAATCTCCTGGTCTGTGGGCAATATAAATCCGTCTGGAAATGCAGCATCCACTCACCCTCTGCAGTTTCACTGGGAGCTGCAATCCTGAGCTGCTCCTAATCAGCCATCTTGGATCTTCCCCCTTTATTTTACCCTTCTTTTCCTCTTTCCCTTTCCTCTATTCAGTCTGATAAGACTCCAGACTTCTTTGCCCCAGTGGAGGTTTATGACTGGCCATTTCTTTCCTACTTCTTAAACCAGATATCAAACCAGACACCTCAGAGCTAAATTAGGCCCACAGATATGTTTTATTGGGTTCATGTTGATTTTTTAAAAACTTGAGCTAACATTTAATAATTTGGCACTTTTGACATAGATAACAGGATTTCTGATTTATCTTGAAAATTAGAAGATGTAGCCACACTGGGCTGCTGCTTTCATCTGGGCACAGGAAGCCAGAGCTGAGTAGAGGCTGCAGCCTTAGGTGGGTTTCATGCTCTCTAGTTCTCTGAGTTTCCACCACTGTCCTTTCCTTCACTCGCTTATGTTATTTGCCTTGGCCCTGTGTGCACTGATGACCCCTGATTTAAACCCATTGAGAATATACAGCAAATATTCAACAAACAAGCACCTACTACTTGCCTAGTACATTTTTAGGCTCTGGAGATAAAAACAATACACAATATGAAAACTTTTCCTACTCTTATGGGGTTCATATTCTAATAGAGGGTGTCAATAAACAAGTGAACCCATGAAAATGATAATTGCAAGATAATATATGACATCATATGTAGAATAGGATGCCGAATATTCTATGTAGGATGTCATATACTTACCTCTATGATAGAGAGAAGAGTGGGGGTGGGACTGGGAATATTAACATAAATCATATATTAAGGGAAGGCATCTGAGTGATGATAAACTGGGAGCTGAATATGACGTCTGAGGTAGCACAAGTTTTGTGAAAAGCTTAGAAAAAAAATACTAAGCAGAGGAAACAGGAAGTATTATACAAGAACCTTGAAGTGGTCCTTAGTTTGATGTCTTCGAGGAATTTACGGCTAGTGTGGTAGGGGCTTAGAGAGTGAGGGGTGAGATATAGGAGAGAAGTTGGGGAGTTGGGTGGGCTCCACATCTTGTAAAGTTTTGGGGTCCACAGTAAGGAGGTTGGATCTGATTCTGCATTGGAAGATTATTAGAAACTGTTAAGCATGTGAGCGGCATGATCTGATTTCTTTTAAGGAATAATGTCCTACAGTGTGCAGCTATTATTAATTTTTAAATCTTTTTTCAATTTTGAAATATAACACATACGGAAATAAATATATAAAGCACATATGAAGAACTTAGTGAATAATCATAAAGCACAGATCATGTCTTTCCCATCTAATCAAGAAATAGAACACTGTCAGCTCCCAGAAGGATTCCTAGTTTAGGTTCCTTCCAGAGCACAATAGCTTCTTTCCCCAAGAGTGACCACCATCCTAACATTGAAAGTATTCAACTCCGTGATTTTTTAAACAGTTTACCACTTAACAGTGCATCCCTATACAACATAGTTTACTGTTGTCTATTATTAAATTTTGTGTAAATATCATTTGATGTCTGCATTAAGATAGTCAATAGAAACTTCCTCACAGAATTTATCTTTCCCAACACAATATGAGAAAAAACATTTTAAATATAGCATATTTTCCACTTACAACAAATGAGAGTATACTCTACTAAAGCACATTTCAAAAAATGACAACTAAGAAAAAGATAAAATTCTTGAGCAAAATACAAAGCACGGCAAGTCTCAGTTTCTAACCTCACTCCCACCCCCAGAAGCTTTTCAGTGAGTAGAAAAAGTTCTCGGAATACTTACTAACACATCCAAATATGTAGAGACATAAACAGAGTGGGTATCTTTGTCTTTTTCCTTTTTGGATTGAGAAATAGTGAAATGATATGCTGGGGATAAATAAGTGAAATGGGGAAATGAACATTAGGAAACTATCTTAGCTTGTTCAGGTTGCTATAACAAAATACCATAAGCTGTGTAAGTTACAAACAACAGAAATTTATTCCTCACAGTTTTGAAGGTTGGGAAGTCTAAGAACTGGCAGACTGTCTGGTGAGGGCGCACTTTCTGGTTCATAGATGGTGCCTTTTCCCTGTATTCTCACATGGTAGAAGAGGCAAGCATCTCTCTGGGTTCTCTTTATAAGGTCAACTATCCCACTCATAAGGACTCAGCCCTTATGATTTGTTCACCTCCCTAAGGGCTCATCTTCTAATACTCTCACCCTGGGGTTAGGATTTTAACATATAAATTTTGAGGGGATACAAACATTCAGACCATACCAGCAACTAACAGCTTTATGAGGAATTCCTTAGTCTCAGAGGATGAGTGTGAACAGATGTAAGCCAATTGTCTCAATCCCATTTCCCTAGCCAGTGATATGTGTAAGCATAAACATTTGATATTACTCTGACATTAAGATGCAAAGGAGGGAATTTAAGAAGAAATTAATTACATGAGTGATAGAAGAGTCAAGTGCCATAGAGGATGGAGAGATATCCTAGAGATTATGTACTTATGGTGGAGGAAGGAAGTGAGGAAGTGACATTATCAGAGCCTGGAAGCCAAGGCCAACTGGCAGAAACTGGACCATGGAGGCCTGGTCCACTGGGAGGCTGGAGGGGGAGGCACTACTGAGGCTCACTTAAGAAGCTTTTTGGGGCCGGGAGCAGTGGCTCACGTCTGTAATCCCAGCACTTTGGGAGGCCGAGGTGGGCGGATCACAAGGTCAAGAGATCCAGACCCTCCTGGCCATGGTGAAACCCCATCTCTACTAAAAATACAAAAATTAGCCGGGTGTGGTGGCACACGCCTGTGGTCCCAGCTACTTGGGAGGCTGAGGCAGAAGAATCGCTTGAACCCAGGAGGTGGAGGTTGCAGTGAGCCGAGATTATGCCACTGCACTCCAGCCTGGCAACAGAGCAACACCCAGTCTCAAAAAAAAAAAAAAAAAAAAAAAAAAAAAGAAGCTTTTTGGAGCAAAGAGGGAGGGGGAAAATATCCTGGATTCTGTCTTTTTCTTGCCCTCCAATCTGTGCCAATGTTTCTGAGCTGGAAGTTGGCTGCCAGGAGACCTGGGAAAGTACAGCCTGCATCCGTCAGCCTCAGTGTGATACAAAACAAAGCAGGAGAAAAGTAAGAACTGGATTTGAAGGTGAACACGTAGAGACTTGACACAAAGAGGATGAGAAAAGGACAGGAATCAAGGATGACTTCCACATTTTTGGCTTGTGAATGTGAGGAAGGGCCATTTTCTGCGATGGGGAACATCGGAAAAGTAGCAGTTGGGGAACCAAACTCAGGATCCTTGTTTCGTGTGCGTGAAGTTCAAGTGAAGCTATCAACAGGTTCAATCACACCAGAAGGTTCCCCTGGACCAGAGAGAAAGGTGGGTGACAGAAGAGAAAGAGAGAGAAGTGGAAGAGAGGGAAAGAAGACAAGGAGACAGATCAAGAAATTTATGTGTCCTAGAGGCAGGATGGCCTAAATTCTGATTACTAGCAGTGCTGCAGGGAAGGTGGCAAGCCTCCATGAAGGAAAATGGGCGCATATTTTGCTTAACGAAATATTTTATTTTCTGGAAATGAGGCATGGAATCAGGAGACACCGGAAGGGACCATGCTGTAAAGGATGGTGAATAATATCTTCAGCAATCACTCTAGTGGACAAATGACCAGGCACCTCTTCTCACACACTCTATAGACACGATAGCACCCCACAAACCTGAGATTATGGGCTTGAGATTATGGTATTTGAAGAGAAGGGAGACAGAAAAGACCAATGCTAAATCACCTGCCACCTCAACTGTAGGGAGATTCAGAGACAAAAACTGTGTTGCTTCAGGTTTCATCTTTCACCATAAGACAATTTGTGGGATATAAAATCCCCCCACAATGCAACTTCTAAGGTTGATTTATTTAGTGTGAGTTAACCCATGGGCGGAGCTTTAGCAAGATGGTCTAGAGGGGATCTGGCTCTCTAAGTGTAATCCCCTTTGAAATCTCCCCATAGTGGGAGATTCAGAAAGAAACAAACCTTCCTGGTTGTCCAGTCTAAGTCAATGAACCAAACACACACGCAGGCACAAACACCTCCAAAACACACATATTCCTAGAAATTGTGTAACTAGTTCCATGTATTAAAAAGAAAAAAACACTTTCCTACATGCAACAGACTCCATTAAGACCCCTGCCTACAAAACTGCCTCTTACAGCAAAGCAAATGTATGAGTCACATCCACTTGCTCCTCATTTTGTTTATCCTCTGATTTCTAGGTAGTGCCTTTGGAAAAAATGTGAAAAACAAACCAGTGGTGTTCATTTCAAATCCATGTACCTATTAATGACCTTACAGAAACTCTGAAGTTTACCAGTTTTGAGCACTTCAGGCTAAGTAACATTTCTAGACAGGGCATATTCACTCTTTTCTCTGGGTTGAAGGAATAGAATATGCATGAGTGAGCCCTGTGCATTCAGCACCCCCAGGAGCAGCTTAAGGGGAAAAATTCTGTTCTTCCTTTTTCTTGTGTATAAGTACAATTTTTCTGGCTCTCAAAGGGTTCAATGGAAAAAAATAATAAATTAAATACCACTTGGGGTTCAATCCTCTTATTGGAAAGCTATGGAATTTCAGAAAGCTAAGGATTCCAAAATCTCACAGTCTAGTTTCCCTGGACCTGTAATGTAGGCATTCTGACTTCCCAGTCCTCTACTATTTTACTTTTAGTGTAAAACTTGTTTTCAACAATGGTGGCTTTGGTAATCCAAATTACATAGTAGGATCTGATATGAATTTTTATTAGACAACGAAGATAAACTAACCATGTGTTTTATCTTTTTCACTATATAAAAGAGAACTCTTAAAAATGCACAATCTGGACAGGCTCAGTGGGTCATGCCTGTAATCCCAACAGTCTGGGAGGCCGAGGCAGGAGATCACTTGAGGTCAGGAGTTTGAGACCAGCCTGGTAAATATGGTGAAACCCTGTCTCTACTAAAAAATATATATAAAAATTAGCCAGACGTGGTAGCACATGCCTGTAATCCCAGCCACTGGGGAGGCTGAGGCAGGAGAATTGCTTGAACCCCAGCGGGTGGAGGTTGCAGTGAGCAGAGATCATGCCACTGCACTCCAGCCTGGTGACAGAGAGAGACTCCGTCTCAAAAAAAAAAAAAAAAAAGCACAATCTATCTGTCTTCCAATTTTGCTTAACAGGGAGCTCAAGCTCTCATTACGTGCATATATGTGTTGTCACATTAAAACGCTGATGAGTCCACATAGTATGGGGGCATGTTTTTATTTGCTGAACTGATTAAATGACCTCCAAATAGGGCTTCTATGTAAAACTATGAGTGCAGGAATCAAGAACCATAAACATAAAATAAACCATAATAGCTGTTAGGGTTGTGATAATGCTTTGTTCCCAAATATTCTGGCTCTGTGGGCAGAGAATATAATCAGCTATCTAATTTTAAGGTTTAATTAGACAAACTGTTGATTCTGAACTGGCTACAGCAGAGTGAGTCAATCCATATGTTCTTTGTCACTGGAATATGAGCTTATAAACAGACGTGTCTGCATGGGAGAAAACTCACAGATGACTGATAAGTGAATTTTGGCAGTGGCTTATGATCATAATTGGCAATAACTGGGGAAAATATTGACAATGGTAAATTTTGAACCCTTGGAAACAGCGACTCTGAGTCTATCTCACACTCCAACTGTGGTTGAACAGCACAGAAAGTCTCCTGGACCAGATAGATTTTAAATTGTGCCTTTATGGATGGGAAAAGGATGATACATGGAAAGGAAATTTTCTAGGAATATGTCCAAAGTAAATGACTGTCGATATGTGTGGTTATCTTAGTCTGGCTGTATATTTCTGGTTCTAAGCAGAGATTCTGAGTGTTGATGTCGATGAATATTCATGCACCAGGGAAGGAAAGTATTCTGTTAACCTGGAGCTATAAAACTTATCTATCAAAATCCTACATGAGGACTGTGCCATCTGTCTTGATTTGCGCTGAATCAGGATGCCTTACACAATGCAGAGGGCCTTCTCAGAGGACTGTGGGTGACAGGAAGACAAACAGCAGTGGCAGCTCGGAGCTTAAATTCCTAAGTCATCAGCACCAGCACAGAGCTCATTTTACAATTGTTCTGGAGGCAAGTGGGAGATGACAGGATGCCCAAAATAGCAAGCCTGCTTACCTAAGTATTTGTCTCAAAATCCCGCTGGAGAACTGTCTGCTTTGTTTCAATGGAACTCTTGTGAACATTCAGTTATCAGAAGAACAAGTTATTGTGATGAGACCACTCTGTCTCTTATGATTGAGCTATCATTTTAGACTGACAATTTGTATACTCACATACCAGGGGTGAGGGAAGAAAACCTTTCTCCTTTTATCCAGCAAACATTTTTGAGAATTTTCTATGTGCCGAGAACTATACAAGTCACAGAAAATACAAAGATGCCTAAGATATTATAGGTTCTGCTCCCAATTTAGTAGAAAAGGGATATAAGAGCAGATAAGTTATAACGCAATTAAGTTCATGCTATAAATGGGAACAAGTGCTTTGCTGGTCCCATAAAAAGACTAATGAACTTGCCTGGGGCAGCTGAGAACAGCTTTGTGGAAGAGATGACATTTGAACTAGGTTTGAAGAATATGTATGAGTTTTCTAGATGGAGTAGTGAAGGGAATTGTAGATGATAGATCTCTTTATGGCACTGATTGTGGTGATAGTTTTACAGTGTATACTTTCTTTAAACTCATCCATCAAGTTGTATACACTAAATACATACAGACTTTTGTAGGTCAATCATTCCTCAATAAAGCGGTTTTTTAAAAAGTCAAAGGGAAGGCATTCTAACCATGTTTCAAATCATATAGACCTGAAAAATCATGAGATACTCTTTGAAGAGTGAGGCATTCATGATTAACCTGCCAAAAGGGAAGTGGGGAAACAAAAGAGTTTTTTTGTTTTGTTTTGTTTCTTGAGACAGAGTCTCACTCTGTCACCAGGCTGGAGTGCAGTGGCCCAGTCTTGGATCGCTGCAACCTCCACCTCCCGGGTTCAAACGATTCTCCTGCCTCAGCCTCCTAAGTAGCTGGGACTATAAGCGCATACCACCATTCCCAGCTAATATTTGGTTTTTCTGTAGAGCCAAGGTTTCACCATGTTGGCCAGGATGGTCTCAATATTGTGACCTCATGATCCGCCATCCTTGGCCTCCCAAAGTGCTGGAATTGTAGGCCTGAGCCGCTGCACCCAGCCAGGAAAAGGCTTTAGAATGAAGTATCAGGAACGGAGGATCAAGAAGAAAGCTGGACTGAATCACACGGTACTTGTATGTCAGGCCACATTCTTGATCATTTTCCCCCTTGGGTAGCAGGAAGCCAACAAGCATTTATAAGGATGAAAGAAACATGATTAGATTTATACTTTAAGATGGAAATTCAGACGACAATGCCAAAAATGAAGCAAGTGGGGAGATGCCGATGGACGTGATGGAAAGTGGGGAGATACCGATAGAAACTGTGAGGGCTGAAATTAAGCAAATGGTGGTAAGAATAGCGAAACCACTAAACTTCAAAAATAGTTGGTACAGGTAGTTGCAGAACGGTATACTTATAGGAAGAAATATATTTGAGAAATATACGACTGAAAACTCAGAAGTACTGAGAACAAAAAAAGGAAAAGATTTTACCTATGTCAAGAAAGCATTCTTCTGTCTTTACAGTTCCATAATCTCTTGAGCCTATATTCTAAATTACTACTGACTGAGCTCCAGTTGCTTGCTTACATTTTATGGGCCTAATTAAATTAGGAGAAATAATCACCTGCAAGCAAAGGTGATGTGATGCACTTCCTGTCCTACCAAAAAATACTCTCAGATAACTACATTCTCAGTCTCAGGTACAAGTTAAGTAAATGAGAGGAAGAGTTTTAGTAATACTGGATTAAGAGAGAATCAAGAATGGCTGCAAGAACAACTTAGATCCCGTACACAAGAGGAGAGATAAAGGTAATTGGCCCTTCCCTTAGTTAATGTGTAATAATTGCTTGTTAAATAAAGTTAATGGCTACCCATACCACTGACAAGATGCTATGGTTGGGGCCTGGCGTGGTAGCTTACGCCTGTAATCCCAGCACTTTGCGAGGCCAAGGCAGGCAGATACCTGAGGTCAGGAGCTCGAGACCAGCCTAGCCAACATGGTGAAACTCCATCTCTATTAAAAGTACAAAAAATTAGCTGGGCATGGTGGCGTGTGTCTGTAGTTTCAGCTACTCTAGAGGCTGAGGCAGAAGAATCACTTGAACCAGGGAGGCGGAGGTTGCAGTGAGCCAAGATCTCACCATTACACTGCAGGTTGGAACAGATGAAAACTGGTAACTCTCAGAGGAATAGTTTTTTACAAAAGGAACTTACTGGCTATGTTTACTTAGCTTTGCCAGAAGTTTTCTCACTTTCGTTATTAGGAAACGTCTATATTATTTAGTCATCTTCCCAATAGATGCTGCTGTGTTTTGAATGTCTTCCAAATTTCATGCGTTGGGAAACTCATCCCCACTTTCATAGGTTGATTGGGGGTGAGGCCTTTCGGAGGTAATTGGGATTAAATAAGGCTATCAGGGTGCGGCCCCTATGATGAGACTAGTGGCTTTATGAGAAGAGGGAGAAAGACCTAAGCTGACATGCATGCTCTTGCCCACTTGCAATGTGAGGCTCTCAACCATGTTATGACCAGCAAGGGGGGCCCTCACCAGATGCCAATGCCATGCTCTTGAACATCCCAGCCTCTGGAACTGTGAGCTAAATAAACTTCTATTCTTCCTAGATTACCCAGTCTCAGTTATTCTAATGGAATTACACAGTGGCACATGTTATCATATTACAGTTACAGAAAATGGACTATGACAGATACTGAATTCCTAGTGAGCAATCATTTCATAGCACCCACCACAATGGTGAGTAATTGTAGACTTTGAAATTAGACCTGAGTACAAATCCTAAATCTGTCAGTAGTGTGTATCTTTAGAAAATTACTTAAACTCTCTGAGTCTCAGCTTCCTCTTCATGGGCTTGCTGTAGTAAATGAATAAGTCAGTGTATGTTAAGCACCTAACAAAATGCCCTGCACATATAAACAATAAACTGCCAACATCACCAATTCAGGGAGATCGTAGTGCTTGTCCTACAAGGTTTCAAAGATTCACTGGGGAAATATATTTGCTCATAGAATAATATATTAGAAAAATAAATGGACTTTTTTACCCAGAAGTTTGAGCTCCTGAGTATAAAGATGTCTTTTACATGATATTGTCTTTATCACTCTGCTAAATGTGACAAGTTGAATTACATTTGGAAATTACAGAAAGTTCATTCCAAGGCATCTACATCCTTTAACAACATTATTTTTAGTCTTTTCTGTGTTATCTTATGCACAGAGCCCTACTGGAAAGCTATCTGAGAGGCATGTTGTTAGCGGCACAATTAGTGCTGACATATACCACTATTAAAGGAATCTTAATGGGAGTTTGAGCCAAGTAAAGATTGTAAACTTGGAGGCAAGATGTCCAACAATCTCTGTGGCAAGATATGCACCACTCTCAGGTATTTTACTTCTCCTGTTACATCCAACTAGTGATTTACAACTTTACTTCTCCATGAACATAAATATCAGTCAAAGGTGAATTAGAATGACCTGGAAAGCTCAGTGGCTTAAAGCAACAAAGGCATTTCTTTTTCATTTTTTATATCCATTTTGAGGCAGTGGGGTCAGAATGGGGAAACTCAATTTATCCTAGTCAATCAGGAACCCAGGCTGATGGAACAACCATTATCTTAAACTTATCAGTCACTATGCAGAGGAAAAGAGAAATATCTACGGGTCTCATCATGAAAAATTAAGTGTTTCAGCCCAGAGGTGGCACATGTTATCTTACTCATAACTCATTGGACAGAACTTGTCACATGATCCCCTTCCTAACAATAAGAGGACACGGAAGTGTAAGCCCCTAATGTGCCCAGAGTGAGACAGAAACAGAAATATCTGGCAAAGAGCACTAATGACTATCACTAACATTGAGTCTGAAACAGTATTAATTGTCTTGGATGAACAACTAAGTTTGCCACTATGACATTCTGTCTCTTTAACTAGTTTGCGGGCATCTATATGTTTCTTCCATTGATAAGTAACCAGATTTCTGAAAGACTAGAATGTAAGACAGAGAGAAACAAGGCCCCACCGGAGATGAGCAGACCAGTAATTATTTAGTCATGTTCTTTCGATGTGTCATTAGTAGTGACATGTTGCAGGGAATTGACGACATCTCCCTGGAAAACAATTCAGAAGAAACGAAGTCTGGGAATAAAATACTGTCTACTGTGCATTCACTGAATATGCTTCACTTTAAAAAATCTCTGCTTATGCTAAATATTTCCATTGTCAACAACACCTACTTATCAGTAATTTCCACAGCTTTCCATATTTCTAAATATTAAACCTATGAATACTAAGACTGTTCTAGGTCTAAGATCCTCAGAGAACTGCCAGCTACCCACAGTAAAATGAACTACAACAAAACAAAAAATATCAACAGCAAAAAAAAACACCTCCTGGTACCAGAAAATGAGAGCACAAGCAATACCATAGAGGCAACTTGGTATTTCATGAAGAAGAAACGGCTACCTATGTCTGTAACCACTCTGGGACAGTGGGGGAATGCTGAGGTAAGGACTTTGGTGTTTGCAGCTCAGTTATGTAAAGACAGCTAGCCTGGTTTATATTTCTCCACTCCTTTGACATTCCAAGCTAGAAACAGAATATTTGCCATTGGAATGACTATTAGCTACAGTCACTTGAGAGATTTGTCAAATGCTGTGAAACATCAATGTGTAAAGAGGATTGATGGCCCTAGGAACACAGTGAGTCACAGTAAGCACCTCAGACCAAGTTTCTAGGTTCTCAGTTTAGTACTAAGGAAGAGAAAGGGTCTCTGGACTAGCGTGCCAGGTAGTATAACAGTCACTATGTCACTTCACCCAGATGCCTGCAGTTCCCTTTATGGATTCTGGGTATCTGTCTCCCAGCTTCTGCATGCTTTACTCCTAACAGCTGGCACATGCAGCCTTCTTCAGAGAACTGTTGGTGGGCTGATGGGATCCCTCTGCCCAGCTGCCCTGAAACCAGGAAGTGCCCAGCAGCCAATAGCCAATAACTGCCTAGTGCAGCAATATGAATGCTTAGCTGTTTTGCCTTGACATGACCACATTAGTTCCGGTCCCTGGAAGATGGAAGGAGTGATAAGACCCAAAGCTAGTCCTAATAGGGTAGGGTAGCGTGGAAAAGGATTACCCCAGAAGAAAGGGAAATGTCTAACAAAGTACACATGGCTACCTCCCTTTCCCAAATGACTTATACCATCTGTGTGATTCATTAAAAATAAGGAATAAAACTGAATTCATGAGTTTTTAGAAACAAAAGTCAGACAGATTTTTAAGTTCCCATAGAATGAGATAACAAAATGAGTTTTTGCAGCTCCCAGCATAGTCAGAAGATCAACTACCCAAAGAAAGGGTCCACGAAAAGGAGGTTCAAAGAGGCAGAAATAGCAGGATAATCCATGTTAACACACACACACACATCAAACACATATACATACAAAACACATATACATAGAACACACACATACAAAGCATTGAGGTTGAGAATGGGCAGGAATTAGGAGTGTGCTAGGTAAAAGTTCTGAAATTCAGAAAAGTTCTGAAATTCAGGACATGTTAGTCCGGCCAACAACAGTACGAAATGAACCTGACGCTGAAGCTGGGCCCTGCTTGTGTACTTGACCACCACAGCAGGAGCACAGGCAGGACAAGTGAGAAGACCTGTCCCATGAATCTTGGACTCAACTCCTGAGGGGGCATCTCAACAAGATGTTCCCCGATCTCCCACCTTTCAACTAATGAAGATGTGAATGATCACCGAATTGCTGGAGATGTGAGAGAAACTCTGGAGAGCCAGGACTGTTATGGAATTTCAGTATCTGTTGATATCTGAAGCTACAATTGTGTGCCACTAAGCATTATGGAGGAATTAGTACAATATACTGTTTGTGGGTTGATTTGTATGACCATATTTTTATCTAAGTAATTTATAGTTACAGATTTCATTCATTTATTTATTATTTCCAAGCAGGCACTTTAGTGCCTGAATATTGTAAAGACCAAATTAGTACTAGTGAGAGTTATATTACTTGTGATAATGAGCTAATTCCTGTTTAAAATAATGTTACACTTGTCACAGGCCTACATGCAAAGATACCAACATATGCAGTCTTTAGACACTAGTGTCCTTTTGTGAATTGAAAGTCCATATAGGAAGGGTAAATATAGCTAAGTTCAAGGTCTGTAAATTTAAAATCCAGAAGAGAAAGCAAATACATGTAGACCATACAGAAAGATAAAGTGAAAGAAGGAAGGAAATGTGCTCAAGAAACTAATTACCATTATTATAATGATGGCACCTGAAATTTCTTGTTTTTCATAAGAAAATTTGACCCATTGTATGTCAGATTCAAGTCATATGTAATTGTCATAAAGAAAACAACTCCAAGGAGTTGACAAATATGTACAGAAAATAAAGTTAGGCTACTTCTGCTTCTATTAATAGGTTTGGAATAATTTGATAACTGATTTACTGAATCAATTTTTTAATGAATGTATTGGAATAAATTTGTTAATAACCTAGCTTCTGTATAAAACTTAAGTAAAAACAATATGGTTACTGATTTGTTTAGATGATATTCTGTTTTGAAACATGTTTAAAATTATTTAAATAAGCAAAAGAAAATGGTGATCCAGTATATTAAATTAAGTCAAGACGAAGTAAACTGGCAAATAGACCAAATAGAATACAAATATGCGTCCATTATGAAGAAAATTTAGAATACCAGGAGAAAATATTGAGACAACATTTTAGGCCACCAGGTTGGTTTCAGATAAATATAATTTGAGATTTGATATCCTCTAGCCATTTGATTACAAATGAACAATGTAATTTTATTTATTTATTTATTTGAGACAGACTCTCACTCTGTCTCCCAGGCTGGAGTGCAGTGGCATGATCTTGGCTCACTGCAACCTCTGTCTCCCAGGGTTCAAGCAATTCTCCTGCCTCAGCCTCCCAAGTAGCTGGGACTGCAGGCATGTGCCACCATGCACAGCTAATTTTTGTATTTTTAGTAGAGACAAGTTTCACCATGTTGGCCAGGATGGTCCCGAACTCCTCAGATGATCCACTCACCTTGACCTCTCAAAGTGCTGAGATTACAGGTGTGAGCCACCGCACCCAGCCAATATAATTTTAAATGAAGAAATCCATACTTTGTGACTTATGCTAGGCTTTATATTTTAATATTGCTTTCATCTTATTTCATCTTACTAGTTCTTCATGACACACACTTCTGTGGATGAAATGCAAAAATTGAGCTCTCATGGGTAGAAGTAAAAAGGTAATAATAATTGTTGAGATTTTTGTCATGACTCATATCCTACAGTCTCAAAATGCATTTATAGAATTATAATATTCACCTGAGAAATATACCAACTATACTGTGCATGACATTTGTATTATCAAAGGGGATTTGGGACAAGATACCACAACTCCCAACTTATATATGACACATAGACCAACTCTCCAAATTCAGAGCATTTACTTCTCTCACTTCTGATTGGATGCTACACTACATTGTCCCTCTTAGAGTCAGAATCCCACTTTTCTTTGGTGTCATACTGTTCAAATTAAGACACATAAAAGATGCAATGTCATAGTTTATACTCAAAACTATGGATAAGTGTTCATTTTTATAATCACTTACTGCTGTAGTGTGCAAAAATGGAGTATATAGTGGGATAGGTCTTGATGTTTCTAGAAGTGATGATAAGGTCATATGGACCCAGTGCCATACGTTTACCTAATTCACTGAGTTCAACAGTCTCAGTATCCAAGGTAGCTTCCTAAGATCTGGGATGCAATGTGGGGGACCAGTTAGAATGGTGGAAAAAATATAGGGAAAGGACCTTCTGAAAGGTTGGAAGGTTTGGTAGAATCCAAGGGGACAGTAGCTGAAGGCAACTGTTCTATAACCCTGAGACAGAGGGCAAGGAGTAGGTACAAGGGAGTATAGGAGAATTTGTCTTAAGCAGGCTTTTTTTACTTATATGGACCAGGAACTGACCTTTGATCATCCACACATGCAAGGTTCCCTGAAAGGGGAACAATAAGTGTTAATTACCTACAAGTTGTGTTTGCTCCAGGTTTTCAACATTTTGCCTGCACAGAATAAAAGCAAGCATCTTCAGTTTCTTGGGGCTGCTCTCTGGCCACTGGAGCCAGGCAGTCACCTAGCTGCTCCTACACTGCATACCTGTGTCTGAGTACTCATTTCATCTGTCGGCCAGGGTCTGCAGGACAGACCCAGCAATGCAGCGTGAATACAGAGCAGAGGGGAATCTACAGAGGCTTTAAGAGAAGTGAGGAGCTAACCCACAAGCACAGCTTTATGAGCACTGTGGTTTAACCAACAGGAGACCCTGAGAGTAGCATCAGTGATCATAAATATGTCATTATTATATGGAGACAGTAGTATGTTTTAGAAATGACAGTAGAAATATTAACAAAGGCAAAAAGCTCACTACTATCATCCACACTTTTTTTTTTTTGAGACAGAGTCTCATTCTGTCGCCCAGGCTGGAACGCAATGGTGTGGAACTGGCTCACTGCAACCTCCGCCTCCAGGGTTCAAGGATTCTCCTGCCTCAGCCTCCCAAGTAGCTGGGATTACAGGTGCCCACCACCACGCCTGGCTAATTTTTGTATTTTTAGTAGAGACGGGGTTTCATCTTGTTGGCCAGGCTGGTCTCGAACTCCTGACCTCGTATTCACATTTTAAATTAGTGAAATCTATGAGAAAGTGATTTTGACCTATCAGTAAACTCTGTATGACAAATGCAGTTTTATTTCATATCTGTGTTCTTCATTCCCTTGTATTTCCTTAACTCTCCTCAGCTCTCACTTCCTTTCCTCTGTCCTCTTTCACACCTTGTCCTATTCTCCTCTCTTTCGTTTTCCCCTTTCTCTGAAATGCAAACATTTTCCCCATTTGCTTTTGGGACTGTTGCACAGTATCTTTGTAAGTGGCAACATGTAGCAGATGTCCGTTAGTCCCACTCAAGTCACAGCCTCATGGTGCACTCCTGGGGTTGGGGCCTTCTTGGCACTGTGGGTGGACCCAGACATCAGCATCTCTCACAGACCTTGTCTTTGTCAATTCCAAAGTGCTAGTTCTCAACCCCCTCAGCCATAACATATGCCCCATCCTTACATTTGAGGTCCAGGTTGTACTTGGCAAATTATCAGGACACATTTGAACACAGCAACTTCACAAGATGTATATTCAGCTTAAAAGAATATTCTTTTAAGCATGCCTGCCCATGAATTCTTACTACTGTCCTTGCCTTTTCTTGTTTTACCTGCTTATTTTTTTCTGCCTATCATGAGGCCATTTCCTGTCTATTTTTTCAATTTTACCAGTGTATTTGGTAAAATACACTGTAAATTTGGATTTGGATTAGTCAGTTCTACTTAGAGGTAGTATAATATAGTAGTTCACAGTATGGATTCTGGAGTTGAAGCACCTGGGTTCAAGTCCTGGTTCCATCACTCATTACTGTGTGATTTCAGGCAAGTTATGGCTGCTGGGGGATTTAACGAGTCAACATGTTTAAAGCTGTAAAGTTTTGAAAACTGTTTGGCACACAGTAAGTAAGCCCTCTATACATATTCAGAACTTAAGGACTAAATAAGCCTATGCCCTAGGGAAGTATTGTTCAAATGTAACTCTGTGTAATCTGGATTCAATGGATAAGTCTCAGAATCCAAACACAATACACTTGTCCCCCCGCTTATCAGTGGGGAATATTTTCCAAGTGGATCCCTGAAATCATCAATAGTACTGAATCCTATATATACTATATTTTTTCCAATACATGCATACATATGATAAGGTTTAACTTATAAATTGGGCACAGTAAGAGAATAATAACAATAATTAATAATCAAATAGATCAATTATAACAATAAACTGTAATAACAGTCATGTGCATATGATCTCTCTCTCTCTCCCAAAATACCTTATTGTTCTATACTCACTTATTTTCAGATTTCAGTTGACTGTGGGTAACTGAAATCACAGGAAGTGAAACCACAGAGAAGAGGGGACTATTGTACAGAAAAAGTAGAGCCTGGCCGGGCGCAATGGCTCACGTCTGTAATCCCAGCAATTTGGGAGGCTGAGGTGGGTGGATCACGAGGTCAGAAGTTCAAGACCAGCCTAGCCAAGATGGTGAAACCTGTCTCTACTAAAAATACAAAAATTAGCTGGATGTGAAGGCACACACCTGTAATCCCAGCTACTTGGGAGGCTGAGGCAGAGAATTGCTTGAACCTGGGAGGCGGAGGTTGCAGTGAGCTGAGATCACACCACTGCACTGCAGCCTGAGTGACAGAGCAAGACTCCGTCTCAAAAAAAGAAAAAAAAAGCAGAGCCTGGGGTACTTTGCAAGGACTTGGCTCTGGAGCTGGACATAGGTGTGAGAGGTGAGACAGGCTACTCCAAGAGTTACAGAATGTGTGACAAAAGACACTGAAAAACAGTGTGGGGCAAATCAAAGTATTTGAAACTAAACAGAAAATCCAAGTGAAGAGTTTTGGCAGAGGGAGAGAGAATTAACCTCAGACAAAGGAAAAACAATATAAAGACGAGCAAAATGGAAAAACTTAGATAAAACTTTGAGGAACTGCTTGAGACTTCAGTCTCACTCATTGAAAAGGAGAGACCTGACAAAGACCTTGAGTTTGTTCAGACAGAATCAGAGTTCTTTATAGCATTCCAGTTTTAATATCACTGTTTATTAACTTCAAGACCACAAGCAACACAAGAAACTGTCCTATGACTCAATTTCATGATCATTAAAATCTCTTGTAAATGAATACAATTTCTTCATTCAACAAACCATACATGGAGTGAAACAGGCACTGGGTGGGACACGAGGAATACCGCAGTGATGGCAAACATTGCCCCTTCCTCCCCAAAGCTGTGGTTTAATGCAGGGGTGTCCAATCTTTTGGCTTCCTTTGGCCATGTTGGAAGAAGAGGAATTGTCTAGGGCCACACATAAAATATGTTAACACTGACAATAGCTGATGAGCTAAAACACACACACACACACACACACACACACACACATATACAAATCTCATAATGGTTTTAAGAAAGTTTACAGATTTGTGTTGCGCTGCATCCAAAGCTGTCTGGGCCGCATGTAACCCACAGGCCACAATTTGGACAAACTTGGTCTAATGGGAGAGACCATGCTTCACATTTGAAAAACAGAGCCTTTGATGGGGGAATCACCCTAGTCCAAGGTCAGAAAAATCTCCCCTGAGGAAATTACATGTAAGCTGAGAACTGAAGAATGAGTAGTATTTAGAACAATAAAATGGCTCTAAGTAGGAAGAGCAGCAAACAGGACAGGAGGGTGGCTCACACCTGTAATCCCAGCACTTTGAGGGGCCGAGGTGAGTCGATCACCTGAAGTCAGGAGTTCGGGACCAACCTGACCAACATGGTGAAACCCCAACTCTACCAAAAATACAAAAATTAGCCAGGCATGGAGGCTAATTTTTGTAACCTCAGCTACTTGGAAGGCTAAGGCAAAAGAATCACTTGAACCCAAAAGGTGGAGGTTGCAGTGAGCAGAGATTACACTCCAGGCTGGGTGACAGAGCAAGACTCCATCTCAAAAAAAAAAAAAAGAAAAAAAAAAGACCCTGAGATGGAAGGAGCTTGGTACATTCTAAGACTTGAAAACAAGCCAACAAGCCAGCAATGAGGGAGTACAGTGCGGATTTGAAAAACAGAGCCTATGATGGGGGAACCACCCTAGTCCAGTGGGAAAGCAATGGGAAGAAGTGAGGCTGGAAAGCAGGGGTGTGCCATTAGCTCTCAAGCTACAGGTAAACATAAATGCTTTGTAAAGGCAGACTATTTTTGCTGCTTAAACATCACTTCCAGAGAAGTCTCCTGGCCTCATTTCTAGATTACTATCCCTGATAGAACTCTAGAAACTCTCCTGCCAGGCAGATGGGCAAAACTAGAGGTTCTCAAGGCTCTGGGTTTCAGTTTTTATTCTTATTCACTGAAATACTCAGCGCGTAATGGTGAAACCTGTTCTACTAAACAGGTTTAGTAGAAACCTGTTTTAATGGTTTAAACCATTAAAATGTTTTAAGCAGGGATATGAAGTAATCGGGTTTTTACTCTAATATCATGTAAACTGCGCTGTCGAGACTACATTGCAGGGGTCGTAAGACCCATTAGCAGTATTGCAAGCAGTAGATGATAGTGGACAAAGCTGATGGCTGTGCAGTTGGGGAGAAGTGGATGGATTAAACATCTTCAGAAGGTAAAAGGATAATTCAGAGGGCATCAAAGCTAAGGTACACACATGATTCTTAAATATTTTCTGAAGTTCCTATAAAATAAAAACTTCTGTTTTTTGAAATTATTCATTTATATTTTTATTAGTTTATTCAACAAACACCTTTTCCATGTCCAGTATATCTAAAATCTGGTCCTATCATTCCACACTACTATTAGTTGGCTAAACTTAGGAGCAACAGCCACTGACCTAGCTTGAGTTCAACATCAGAAATATAGGTCATCAAAGAATAATATCAAGGAGTACCATAACTTGGGACTGGAAGGAGAAGGAAGTACAAAAGCGATTTCCACCCACTTTACCAATTTGATTAGAAATTTGAACAGCAAGCAGCAGGTGAATGGCCTGTACCAGAGAGTTCCTGCTACAAAAATATTCTAAAAATAAAATACGCCTTCTTAAAATAAAAGTTTTAAAAAAGATTGGGTACTTTTTTTAAAAAATTAATACCCAGATCTAACAGAAATGAGTTATTCATGCTGAGGAATGGTTGATGACTGATTTCATTCTGGAATCATTTCCGTTTTAGTGAGCAAGTTTCAGCAACATGTTATTTGGTATAGACTGTCAAGCCAAAAATTAATTTTTAATAGGGAATGTTAAAATAAATTCATCTAATATCTGTCTATCAAAATGAAAATTTAAACTTCTAAGTATAAACCCAGCATAAGAGCTTGGTCTGGAATGAGATCCTAAAGGAGACCGTGATCACCTTCCAGTTGATCCCGTTGCTTCCAAGTTGATTCCAAGGGCCTGATGGTCTTGTTAAGGAATAAAGCTGTATATGGACCTAGCTCCTGGCAGATTTGATATCTGACAGCAGCAGTAGCAAAATTAGCTCTAATGAATGGGAGCCCACATAATCCCTTCATATCCTTCGGCACTGTCAACATGTCTACTCCATTCATGAACCCATTGTGCTAGCACAGGAGTGGCTGATGACAGAGGCTGGATAACGTAATGGCTGAGTTATTCTGTCTAGTTAGAGGTTATTCATATGCCTCTTTTCCTGAGTTTCTTGTCCCTGATCTTTAAGTGTTTCTCTTTCCAGCTTCTAAATATTCATCTAAGCCATTCACCATTACCCATGAATGTAGGTATATCGTTATTTTGAGGTACTTCCTCTACAGAAAGGAAAGAACACACTCCACAAAGCTGTCCATTGTGCGGTTACATTCTTACTGCTGAATTTCAGGGCCATACTTCGGTGGGACTGCAATGCAGCAGCAGTCTTCTTTGGCTTTCACTCACACATTGAGCCACCCTATCCATAAACTAAGCGCGGCTTTTTTCCTCCTCTGCCAGCTTGTCATAAAGGGAATCCCCAGCCTTGTGGTTCATGTACAAACTAAGGATGAGGGTCCACCCAGTAGTGTTCAGTGATATGTGAATCTATGACACTTGTTCGTGCAGCTACTTGTGTCCTCGGGCCTGTGTTCATGCCTGTTTCCAGATATAGCATTTCCATCTTAAATGAATACTGGTGCTGAACCCACCAAATCTTATGACTTGGTGAATCTGACAAAACTCAACTTACGATAAGCAGCTCTGGCCACATGGTTACTTGTTGCCTCACAATCAGACCCTTTGTCTCTACCAGTGTGCCTGGTAGCATCCCAGGAGCTGTTTTCTGAATTGTTTATGATTCTTCTTGGCTGATGGAATGAACTTACTCTAGAACCCTAGGGGTTCTACATGACGATTCACCTAGTTTTAATGGAACAATCCACCAAAATAGCCTTAAGGGTATTTTATAGACATGTCTTCCAAACCAAAAAATGTACCTAGGTGGTAAGTTTCTTACTGGATAAGTAAGTCACAGACCTCATAGTTTATACTTTCATAGGAGCTGGCCACTTTATAGTTAGTATTTCAGCGCATGGATATTATAATAAACATTGCATTTGAACTTTTTCACACTTCTTAAAGCTTATTTAACATAGGTCTCTAATATCTTTTTTTTTCATTTCCAATCCCCCTTTTCTGATTCTATTACCTCTCACTGCCACTACAACTATGGGATCTGAATGTATAGTTCAATACTGATTTTATGCTTCTGTAGTGAGAAACTGGTTTGTCATTTTGTATTTGACATAGCAACTGTCATGACAATTGAATGTTATTGGTTAGGTGGTATTCCTTTCTTTCCATATATCTAAAGTATAATGGTTGCTATAGCAACAGAACAAGGAGTAGAAAGGATGGCTTTTTAACAGATTTCTGACACAAAAAAAGACTTTGGGGGCAAATCTTCATTAAAGAGCTCATAGATTTAACTACTTAAATTATTGAGTATTTGTGGGAATATAGGCTGTAACTCTATTCTAGAAATGTGCAGGCAGTAATCAGATTGTTACTAAGGGTTGAACACTCATAGCTCTATTCTAGGCTTGTAATGTCAGAGATATTTTGTACAATTTGATGGAATTTTGGCGATTCAGTATAGATGGATCTCCATTCATTTATGGGAGTCAGAATTTCCCTCGGTGCCCTTTGGAGGCTTCTAACAGGATAAAATGAGAAGAGGGATTTTATTGCTAAGTAGGCTTCAAAGAGAGATGATTCTTCTAGTAAGGTAGAAATACAGAAAAGTTTATATTTACAGCATAAAAGAAGTTTCTCGTTCTTTGGTGACTCTGAAACTGTGTTCTCTGCTGATTTTCCCATTCCTAGTTTAGAACATAAAAATATATGTAGTATTTATGTATTTGAATAAAACACTATTCAAGAAAATAAGTAGGCATTTGGCACTAAAATATCAGGATGATCATTCATTTATAAGGCAGGCCACTTGGTTTCTTGAGATTACTTTATGTTCTTTTCATATCACTTAGACATCACAGTCATTTCTTTTTTTCTCTTCAATTACTGACAATAAAGGTAGATTTGCCAGATCTTTAAAGTTATTTTAGTACTTATCAGCTGCTCATTATTGACTATAGAAGATCAATCTTGAAGTCCAGTAGTAAATATGAGATACTAACATAACTTATAAATAATAAGATAAGAAAAATTATTTAAGTTGTGTATCATATTCTGAGATAAAATGGGTAGAATATCTAATACATAGCTGGGCACGTAACAGATACTCAATAGCTTTCAGTAAATTGATTGAAAAAGTAGTTTATCAAGTAATTAACATTTCAAAATTTTTTGGCTCCAACTTTTTTCTTAGAACTTTGAATAATGGAAAAAGCAAAATTTATTTATTTAGAATCTCCAAATGCCTCTTAAGGAAGGGAATGCTATACATTTAGATAACAATGGAGTTTTATGCAGGGGAATAGCATAATCAGGTATATATTTGTAAAGAGAATGCAGAAAATTATTGGTATTGGAAGCAGGGAAGGTCAGAGGCAAAGCAATCAGATAAGAGACAAGTCAAGATGAAATAAGCCCCAAACTAAAGGGTGACACTGCAGAGAAGCAAAAGGACATGGAGAAAATAAGGGGTAGGGAATGGGTAGAAAGACAAAGTGTTCTTGGAAACTGCCAGAAAATGAATCAGCAATGAGTCCCAGATATCTAGCTTAGGCACCAATGTGAAGAAAGGTATCATTGATGAGGGTGGAGAAAACAAAAGAAGATGTCTTAGGAAATACAGGTATGAGGCATTTATGAAATATTAAAGTAGAAAATCCACAAATAACTGAAGAATGAACATCTAATGCTCAGAAGGTATCAAAACCAAGAATATGGTGAATAAAGGAGTTGTGGAAATAAAGGTATGTGGAGTTGCAAGAGATAAGGCCCAAAAGTAGGGAAGACTAACATTTTAAAGATATACAGAAGATGAAGAGTTTATTTAAAAAAAAAAAAAGAAAGAAAAAACTGCAAATGTGTGAAGAGAGAGTTAAGGGCAAAATCAGAAGAGGATGGTGCCATGGAAGCTGAAGCTAGAAAGAGTATTGGGAGGATGTAGTCCATGGTGTCCTTGCTAGAGAAGTAGACACCCAAATACAAAAAGCACAAAATTCACTTGGAAATTCATTGCAAAAAGATCATTGCCTAGGCACATTGTCATCAGATTTTCTAAAATTAAGATGAAGGCAAGAATCTTAAGACCTGTGAGACAAAAGCACCAGGTAACCTATAAAGAAAAACCTATCAGATTAACGGCAGATTTCTCAGTAGAAATCCTAAAAGCTAGAAGAAATTGGAGCCCTATCTTCAGCCTCCTCAAATAAAACAGTTGTCAGCCAAGAATTTTGTGTCCAGTGAAACTAAGCTTCATATATGAAGGAAAGATACAGTCTTTTTCAGACAAACAAATGCTGAGAGAATTCACAAATACCAAGCCACCACTGCAAGAACTGGTAAAAGGAGCACTGAATCTTAAAACAAATCCTGGAAATACATCAAAACAGGACCTCTTTTGAGCATAAATCACACAAGAGCTATAAAACAAAAACACAATTTAAAAAACAAAATAAACAAAAAACCAAGATATACAGGCAACAAATTACACAATGAATGAAATGGTACCTCAGATCTCAATACTAACATTGAATGTAAATGGCCCAAATGCTCCACTTAAAAGACACAGAATTGCAGAATGGGTAAGAATTCACCAAACAGCTATCTGCTGCCTTCAATAGACTCATGTAACACATAAGGACTCAAATAAATTTAAGGTAAAGGGGTGGAAAAGACATTTTAGGCAAATGGACACCAAAAGCAAGCAGGGGTAACTATTCTTAGATCAAACAAAAAAAACTTTAAAGCAGTGAAACTTTATAGCAGTGAAAAAAGACAGAGACATTTTATAATAATAAAAGCCCTTGTCCAACATGAAAATATCACAATCCCAAACATATATGCACCTAACACTGAATCTCCCAAATTTATAAAACAATTACTAATAGACTGAGAGATGAGATAGACAGCAACACAATAACAGTGGTGGACTTCAGTACTCCACTGACAGCTCTGGACAGGTCATCAAGACAGAAAATCGACAAAGAAACAATGAATTTAAACTCTGCCCTGGAACAAATAGACTTAACAAATATATACAGAACATTCCCCCCTACAACTGGAGAATATACACTCTGTTCAATCATGCATGGAACTTTCTCCAAGATAGAACATACAATGGGCCACAAAATGAGCCTCAATACATTTAAGAAAATTGAAATTATAAGAAGCACTCTCTCAGACTACAGTGGAATAAAACTGGAAATCAACTCCAAAAGGAACCTTCAAAATCATGCAAAAATATGAAAATTAAATAGTCTGCCCCTGAATGATCATTGGGTCAAAAGTAAAATCAAGATGAAAATTTAAAAATTGTTTGAACTGAATAACGATAATAAGTAACACAATCTATCAAAACCTCTGGGATACAGCAAAAGTGGTGCTAAGAGGAAAGTTCATAGCCCTGAATGCCTATATCAAAAAAGTCTGAAAGAGCACAAACAGACAATATAAGGTCCCACCTCAAGAACTAGAGAAACAAGAACAGATCAAACCCAAACCCAAAAGAAAAAAAAAAAAATAACCACGATCAGAGCAGAACTAAATGAAAGTGAAACAAACAAACAAAAATTACAAAAGATAAATCAATACAGTACTGGAAGTTCTAGCCAGAGCAATCAGACAAGAGAAAAAGAAAGAAAGAAGAAAGAAAGAAAGAGAGAGAGAGAGAAAGAAAAGAGAAAGAAGAGAGAGGAAGAGAGAGAGAAAGAGAGAAAAAGAAAGAAAGAAGGAAAGAAAGAAAGAAGAAAGAAAGAGAAAGAAAGAAAGAAAAAGAAAAGAAAGAAAGAAGGGAAGAAAGAAGGGAAGAAAGAAGGGAAGAAAGAAGGGAAGAAAGAAGGGAAGGAAAGAAAGGGCATCAAAAAGAAAAGGTGAAACTGTGACTGTTTGCTGATGATATGATTGTTTACCTTGAAAACCCTAAAGCCTCCTCCAGAAAGTTACTGGAATTGACACAAGAATTCAGCAAAGTTTTCAGATACAAAATTAATGCACACAAATCAGTAGCTCTTCTATATACCAACACTGACCAAGCTGAAAATCAAATCAAGAACTCAACACCTTTTACAATACTTGCAAAAATACATACATACATACATAGATACATACATATGAGTATACCTAACCAAGGAGTTGAAAGATCTCTACAAGGAAAACTACAAAACACTGCCAAAAGAAAAAATAGACAACACAAACAAATGGAAACAATCACACACTCATGGATGCGTAGAATCAATACTGTAAAATGACCATAGTGCCAAAAGCAATCAACAAATTCAATGCAATTTCATCAAAATACCACCATCATTCTTCACAGAATTAGAAAAACAGTTTTAAAATTCATATGAGTTTGCCTGAGGCTGGGAGTGAGAATGGGAAGTAAGTCAATTAAGTTTCATCTTGGGGATATGATCCAAGGTGGCCGAATAGGAACAGCTCTGGAGTGTAATTCCCAGCGAGAATGCAGAGGGTGAGTGGTCACCACATTTCCAAAAGAATTTTTACTGCCCACAGACCAGGAGATTCCCAGGCAGAAAAGTGCCAAGAGTCTCCAGCACAGCGGGTGTCTGCACAACTCACACAAATCTGGGCACTGTTTCAATGGGTGCCTGGAATGCCTGGGAGACAGAGTCATCCATTCAACTGGAAACAAGGGGGCTGAAACAGGGAACCAGGTGATCTGGCTCAGCAGTTCCCACCCCCACAAAGACCAGCAATCTGAAACGCTCTGGATTGAGAGTTTTGCAGCAAGCACAGCTGGACCCAGGATGGTCCATCTCTGTGGGAGGAAGGGCATCTGCCATTATCAAGGCAGTCCACCACTACCAAAGCAATCTGCCATTACAGAGGCAGTCCACCATTACTGAGGCAGTTCTAAATATACCTAAACAAAACCACAAGGAAGTTCACACAGCAGGTGGGCAGAGCCCAGTCAACACCTCTGCTGGCAGAAGGTGACTAGGCTACCTCCTCACTGGGCAGGGCATTTCTGAAAAAAGGCAACAGCACATCAGGAACTTATAAATAAAGCCCCACCTTCCTAGGGCAGAGCACCTGGGAAAAAAAGGTAGTTATGAGTTCTGCTGCAGCAGACTTACAGGTACCTGCCCAGCAGCTCTGAAAGGAACAATGGAGGTCACAGCTCAGCACTTAAGCTCCTATAAGGGACAGACTGTCTCCTCAAGCAGCTCCCCGACCCCCATATATCCAAAGAGACACCTCATAAGGGAGAGCTCAGGCTGACATCTGGCGGGTATCCTTCTGGGACATAGATACCAGAAGAAGAAATAGGAAGCAACCCTTACTGTTCTGCAGCCACTGAAGGTGATCCCCAGGCAAGCAGGGTCTGGAGTGGACATCCAGCAGTCCTAGAGCAGAGGGGCCTGACTGTTAGAAGGAAAACTAAAAAACAGAAAGAAATAACTTTATCATCAACAAAAAGTATGTCCACTTAGAAACCCCATTCGAAAGTCACCAACTACAAAGACCACAGGTAGATAAATCACAAAGATGGGAAGAAACGAGTGCAAAAAGGATGAAAACACCCAAAACCAGAACGCCTCTCCTCCTCCAAGTGATCACAACTCCTCACCAGCAAGGAAACAAGGCTGGATGGAGAATGAGTGTGATGAATGGACAGAAACAGGCTTCAGAAGGTGGGTAATAACAAACTTCTCTGAGCTAAGAGAACATGTTCTAACCCAATGCAAAGAAACTAAGAACTTTGAAAAAAGGTTTGACAAAATGCTAATGAGAATAAAGGCTAAGAGAAGAATATAAATGAATTGATGGTGCTGAAAAACAACACAAGAACTTCACGAAGCATACAGAAGTTTCAATAGACAAACTGACCAAGCAGAAGAAAGGATATCAGAGATTGAAGATCAACTCAATGAAATAAAACAAGAAGGCAAGATTAGAGAAAAAAGAGTAAAAAGAAATGAACAAAGCCTCCAAGAAATATGAGACATTGTGAAAAGACCAAATCTATGTTTGATAGGTGTACCTGAATGTGATGGAGAGAATGAATCCAAGCTGGAAAACACTCTTCAGGATATTATCCAGGAGAACTTCCCCAACCTAGCAAGGCAGGCCAATATTCAAGTCCAGAAAATACAGAGAACACCGCAAAGCTATTCCTCAAGAAGAGCAACCCCAAGGCACATAATCGTCAGATTCACCGGGGTTGAAATAAGGAAAAAATACTAAGGGCGGCCAGAAAGAAAGGTCAGGTTACTCACAAAGGGAAGCCCATCAGACTCACAGCAGATCTCTCGACAGAAACCCTACAAGCCAGAAGACAGTGGGGACCAATATTCAACATCCTTAAAGAAAAGAACTTTCAACCTAGAATTTCATATCTGCAAAACTAAGCTTCATAAGTGAAAGAGAAATAAAATCCTTTATGAACAAGCAATTGCTCAGAGATTTCATCACCACTAGGCCTGCTTTACAGGAGCTCCTGAAAGAAGCACTAAACATAGAAAGGAACAATCAGTACCAGCCACTCCAAAAATGTACCAAATGGTAAAGAGCATCGACACAATGAAGAAACTGCATCAACTAACAGGCAAAACAACGAGCTAGCATCAAAATTGATGGATCAAATTCACACATAACAATATTAACCTTAAATGTAAATGGGCTAAATGCCCTTATCAAAAGACACAGACTGGCAAATTGGAAAAAAAAGTCAAAACCCATCAGTGTGCTGTATCCAGGAAACCCATCTCACATGCAAGGATACACATAGGCTCAAAATAAAGGAAGATTTACCAAGCAAATGGAGAGGAAAAAAAAGCAGGAGTTGCAATCCTAGTCTCTGATAAAATAGACTTTAAACCAACAAAGATCAAAAGAGACAAAGAAGGGCATTACATAATGGTAAAAGGATCAATGCAACAAGAAGAGTTAATGATCTTAAATATATATGCACCCAATATAGGAGCACCCAGATACATAAGGCAAGTTCTTAATGACTTACAAAGAGACTTAGACTCCCACACAATAATAGTGGAGACTTCAACACTCCGCTATCAATATTAGACAAATCAATGAGACAGAAAATTAACAAGGATATCCAGGACTTGAACTCAGACCTGGACCAAGCAAACCTCATAGACATTTACAGAAATCTCCACCACAAATCCGCTGAATATACATTCTTCTCAGCACCACATCA
>CAUYLG010029328.1:0-11969 GCA_963573385.1 Cacajao melanocephalus
ATCCCCTGTAGGAGGAGAGGCATTCTGATTTTGGGTGTTCTCAGCCTTTTTGCACTGGTTTCTTCCCATTTTTGTGGATTTATCCACCTGTCATCTTTGTAATTGCCGACTTTCAGATTGGGTCTGAGTGGACGTCCGGCTTGTGGTGATGAAGTTTTTTCTGTTTCTTAGTTTTCCTTTGGTGGACGCCCCTTCCCCACAGAGCTAGGCCTTCCCGGGTTCAGCTGTGCTTACCGTGAAACTCTCAGTCCTCAGTACTTCCAATTGCTGTTCTCCTTGTGGGGATGGGACCAGCCGAGCCCGACTCAAAAGGCACCCAGTCGTGTATACTCTGCACTGAGAAGCTCCACGCCGCACCGGGGCACCGGCAAAACAGCCACGCCGGCCAAAAGAGTTGCACTGGCGACCCGTGTGGCTCCTCTGCCGGGAATCTCCCAGTCTGTGGCAACAAAAATTCATCTGAAAGTGTGGCGTCCACTCGCTCTCTGCACTTTCACTGGGAGCTACAGTCCTGAGCTGTTGTTAATCGGCCATCTTGGATCTCTCTCCCAATAATTTTTTTTTACATTTTAAACACTTAGTTTTTTTAAAAAAAATCACAACAATATGCCACAGAATCTATGTGGCCCACAAAGACTAAAATTTTTACTGCCAAGCCTGTTAAAGAAAAATCCATGACCCTGTATTAATCTAATATCTACTATTCTACATTACATCAAGGCATACATTTTTCGTCCATTATTTAATTTATTTACTTGAAGATTGAAAAGTATGGATTACTTTCTGATCTTACCCTATCCCCTCAAAAAAGCATCCAGCTTTACCAAACTGTTTCAACTCTAAGAAACTTGTCCCAGGGCTTAGATGAATACACGAAAACATGTATCTGAGGTAGGATACTGGCAGGACTTGCTTCTGGTCATAACCCTGCTGACTAAAACAGGATCTGATTCAGACAGAATAAGGTGGAGAAACTGGCAGAAACAAGCAGATGGCCACAAAGGTGACCCCTGGCTGCCGTCTTTGCTTATTAGCATGGAAGACTCCCACCAGCACCATCGCAGTTTACAAATGCCATGGCAATGAACTGGAAGTTACAACAGCTTCCCATGGCAGTGGCCTGGAAGTTACCACCCCTTTCATAGAAAGTTCTAAATACTTCGCCTCTCAATTTGCATTAACCTGCCCTTAATGTACATATAATTGAAAGTGGGTATAAGTGAATAGATATGCATTTGCAAAGACCCCATAGGTTGCTGACTCTGGGTGTAGTGCCTATGAGTTAGCCCTGCTCTGCAAGGAGCAGTTCCATTCAATAAAAGATTGCTGCCTGATACCACCAGCTCACACTTGAAATATCTCCTGGGCAAAGCCAAGAGCCCTCCCAGGCTAAGCTTCAATTTTGGGGCTGGTGTATCCTGTATCAGTTTCAAAGGGAGAATTTTTCCAAATATTTCATGATTGTGTATATCTCAAGGTGATTTGTCAAAAATGTCAATATATCAGAATCTCTCATTCTATGTCTTGGTCAGTGTGTCATTTATCTAAGCATAATGGTGACATATACCTCAAGCATAATGACTGTTAGTCTGCTTAGAAATGCAGTATAATTATTGCCCAGTAAGATGTAACATGAAATATGCACACTTAATTGCATTGGATTCCTCCAAGTACTTACAGGAAAGTTGGTAAGACTAAATATTCATGCTTGAAAATATTTTGGAATATATGCAAAACAGATCAAATCTGAGTACCACAGATGGCACTGTCACAAGATGCTAACAAAGTACCTAATAGGAGCCATAAGAGACAGTCAATAATAAAGGTGTGAAATGAAAGGGAACACATCAAAGCATCATCAGACGAGTGCAGAGTACACACATTAAATCACCCTGCACCTGCAGAAAGACATAGTCGGAACTAAAGCCCCACCACTAATCAGACTTCTTCTCACCAACTCATGAGTTCACAAATGAGTTTGCTAAGCATCAAATGCCCACAATAAAACTGACCAATTTAAACATCACTGAAGGCTACTTAAAGCATTACGTAGAAAGTGACAGACAGCAGTGAACTTATTCTGAGCAAGTCTTAATCCATCATCTTCACAGATGGATAAAGGAAGGGCCTCTAAACATTTTGTCTCATAACCTCTAAGGTAGTGACCTTCAAACTCTTTTATTACAATACATGAGAAATACACAGTTTGTATATACTTCAGCACACAAATAAATATAAGTATGTGTATGTGAATGTGCAGTGTATTTGTATATTCTGTATGCAGTGGACATTATTTACTAATTATTTTATCTAATTTCTTTAAAATTATCATTCTTTGAATTCATCCAGCTGGTCAAGGGTTATCTCTCACAAGAATGGTGGGAAGAAGCTTAAATTTGGCATGAAGTTAAACACCGCCCTTTGAAGCTAGAGTGCGGCTACTCAGCAATCATTAAAATCCAGGTCCCAGTGAAGCACAACCATGCAGCCATCTGATGCCGTGACTTTGATCATGTGCTAATTAGTTGCTCACGGAAAGTCTAAATTCAGAAATCACTATCTCTCATTCTTTGAGAACTTCTGTGTGCACTATACTAAAAACTATAATTAATAAAAGAAAAAAGAAAGTAAAATTTAGTAATGATAGTGTCCTTGCCAAGAAAGTACAGGAAAGATAAAAGATATCCTAAATATTAGATCAGGATTATGACTGCTCTTACTCCTTAAAAAAAAAAACCCAAATCTTGAAGAACCGCAATTCCTACTTAAGCTGCTTTTTAGAGACAGAGAAATTGAGAAACCTCTCTTTTCCTACTCAAGATATTTCCTTAAGGGAATCCCAGCTGGATGGAATATACAGGAGTCAGCTCAACAGTATTTCCTAATTTACTTACAGAAAGATACATCTGATCAGGACCCCCTTCCTATGCTTCCTTTTCATATACTATTTCCCACATTAAACTGCTAAGTAATATAAAGGTAATGACAACAGGAATCATACACACAGCTTACTGTGTATGTTACTGTGAGTTTGTACTCCACTGGCTTCATCAAAATAAGTTTTCTAATACAGGAATCTCTTGCCTCGGAAAATAAACATTGCAAAGAACTTTGCCATTCGTTTCAGCAACTGCCTGAAAGATCCATCAACTCCTCAACAAAGAGTGTCAAATGACATTTTTCAATCCCCAAACTCTTTGAAACCCTAGTCTAAAAATCTTGTCTTTTTGGCTCCATCAATCCTAAATCATTATGATTCCTACCCAATTCTAACAAAACTGTTCCTGACTTTAAAAGGCCAACTTTACACTAGATTTCAAAATCAGAAAAAATGTGCCTAAAGCCAGTCCACAACTGACATAGTAGTGGCTCTTTTGAGGTAGTGCTCTTCCTTACAGTGTTATGCAAATAATGTCAGAGCTGTCTTATGAACAGGTTATTTGGCTGCTATCTGGGGAGTACAGTTTATGATGAGCATAGTCACCACTGCTGTGCATCATGTCACAGTAGACTGAGCCTAGATCCTACCATCAATATCTATGGAGATTTCTGAACTATACACTGCCTGAATGCCCTACAGGTACATTCAGGTAAATCTGTTACTAGTCCAGAGACTTAACTGTGCAATAACACAACCTAAAAAAGTAAATAGGTGTGTATTTATTTAGTCTGCATTAGAATTTATTTAGTTAAATTCATTGTAAGCATGACAGAAAACAGAACCAAATAAAAACGGATTAATCAAAGCATGTATAAAAATTGGCCTAGGTGGGAGGATCACTTGAGCCCAGGAATTCAAGACTAGCCTTAGCAACATAGCGAGACCACTGTCAAAAAAAAAAATTATCCAGGTGTAGTGCTGCCCATACCTGTAGTATCAGTCACCAGGGGGGACTGCATGTTGAGGATTGCTTGATCCCAGGAGATAGAGGTTGCAGTGAGGTATGGTCATGCCACTGCCCTCCAGCCTGGGTGACAGAGCAACATCCTGTCTGAAGAAAAGCATTTATAAATATACATATGAAAATAATTTATTTCTTTCACAAAAGGTCTTTCTGAGACACGTCCTCCACTAAGGGTGACGTGGGACTGTTTCCAAAGTTTCTGGGTGCATGAGAACGGTTGGGCAAGAGGCAAAACAAAACAAAGCAAAAAATATCTCTAAAGTCTCTTTGTGTTCCTGAGACCTGGTAGATGCCAGTCTGGGAACAGAGGGAAAACCCTGTCTGGCCCTGCATGTGCCTTACTTAATAGCGTGCATGCCCCTTGCTGAGCAAGTCCTTTGTTGCCTATATGCCTTGATGTCTGTCTCTTGTCCTTGCAGAGCCCTGACAGATAGTGACTTCTTTCATTCTTGCCAACTAGGATCCAGCTGGTAGGTCCCCAGATCAGTCCTCCCAGAAGTTGAAGGGGGAGTGAGTGTGAGGAGGGGTGGGTGGTCTTTGCGTGGATCAGGTGACTGGGTTCGTGGCCACGTAGGGAAAAGGGTTTCGAGGTGGTCATCCTTCTACTGAAAGGCGACACTGCCATGGCCTTGTCGCCGTGGGGAGCCCAGACAAGGGAGGAACGAGGGCCCTACAGGGGAGGAGGGTCAGCTGAACAGAGTGAGTTATGAAGGGGTACACTATTTGAGGTCTTTGAGTCCTTAGAGCATATCCGTCCAGAGAGGATGGATTCCAACCTCCTTAGTGGGGACCTGGGAAGAAGCAGAGGACTGCCCGTGGCGGGACAAGGAAGGGCAACTCAGGCCACAAGACAAACTCAGATTTCACTGCGCATGCTCCTTGGGTGGCCGCCTCAGTGCGCATGTTCTCTAGGCTTTTTCCCATCGACCCCTTTGCAGCACGTCGCCGTTGCTGTGGAGCTGTGAGGGTGTGAGGGTCACTTTCCTGCTGTCTGGACTCTTTCTCCCCTACTGAAACGTAGCGGGTAGGTCTGTCCACAGGGTAGTCCTACCAGGAGGTGAAATGAGAATGAGTGTGAGGAGGAGCCAGCAAGTTTCTGAATGGGACAGGCGGCGTGATCCGTGGCTCAGAGGGAAAAGTGCCTCGAGGTCATCATCCTTCTCAAGCGGCACCACGGTCATGGGCCTTCTTGTCTTTGCAGGGCCACGACTAGGGAGAAAGGAGGGCCACTGAGTGGACAGGGGTCAGGTGGAGATGGGGTGAGTGCTGGGGTTGCTGTTGGAGGTGTCTGAATCCTGGAAGCACCTGGAACCAACAGAGGACAGATTCCAGACTCCTAGGTAGGGGGGTTCTGTGTGGGCTGGGAAGGGATAGGAAGGGAAGAGGTGGGTGGTAAAGAAGGAGCCTAGAAACTGAGAACTGTGGGCTGGTGACCACAGTCTTGAGTTCTGTAGAGTGCTCGGCAGAGGTGGCCAGTGAGGAGCACCCAGCCCTGTGTTGCAATTTCTGAACTCCACCATGGAGGTTCAAATGGGTGGGTCTCTGCATTCCAACAAAACTTGATTTTAGGGTGCAAATGGGCCTAGCAAATGGGTGTGTGAGAAAAGCCGTTGTCACTCAAATTTTAATTTTCTAGTTGTATTTTCCTAAATGTCTCCATGATGGAGAGTTCAATTGTGACACCAAACCTCATTGGAAATTTCTTGTGTCTTTGCCAGGAGACTTAAGACATTGCTGTACTAGCTTGACCAACATAAGTAGCTTTGCAAACATATGATTCACAAGGCATACACACATACTTGCCCTGGGAGTTGTTTCAAAATTTTTCCAAATTAAAAAAAATTACAAGTTAACATTTGTCCGTAGAAGTGCTTAAATATAGCTATCCTCTCAAGTGCATTTTCCCAATCACAGTATTCTGTTTGCAGAGTGAAATATGAGGTGCCAAGGAAGATCAACATATAGGCCTATACCAAGACGAAGTTTACAACTTTCTGAGCTCGGTGTGTCTCTGCTTGTGAGTGCCTTAACATTCGATGTTTTTTATTAGCAGAAAGTTGTTTTTGTGATAGCGTTGTTGAACTAGTATAGTTTTTATCAGCCTTCCGTGCTGATAACAAATGATCATGGCATCTCATGAAGGACAGACTAATCCAAGAGGATTATGTTCTGGTTTTGTCTGGATAGATGATCTTCTGTTCCCCAGTTTTTGCCCATGACTTCCTTTTCATGCTTATTGATAACTGATTGCACACATCTGTACCAAGATAGGTTAAAATGGCTTCCAAAGCCCTTGAGGGTAACTGTCTTAGAGTAAACTGTCTGTGGGAAGAGTAACTTTATGAAGCCTTAAGAATATGGAATAGTAGGCCGGGCATGGTGGCTCATACCTGTAATCCCAGCACTTTGGGAGGCCAAGGGGTGGATCGCGAGGTCAGGAGATCGAGCCCCTTCCGGCCAACATGGTGAAACCCCGTCTCTACTAAAAATACAAAAATTGGCAGGGCATGGTGGTGTGTGCGTGTAATCCCAGCTGCTCAGGAGGCTGAAGCAGGAGAATTGCTTGAACCGGGGAGTCGGAGGTTGCAGTGAGCTGACATCGCACCACTGCACTCTAGCCTGGCCGCCAGACTCCGTATAAAGAAGAAGAAAAAAAGAGAATATGGAATAGTGTTGGAGAAATGTCTTTAGACTTATTTATGATCAGAAATATCTATGTATTCTGTATATTTATATTATTGACATGTATGAATAACAAAACTTTTTATTTGCACACTCTCACTCCTCCTGGTCCCAGGAGACCAGTCATGAAGAATCTCAAGAAGAGGAACCACTCACTGAAAGTCAGGATCCTGCACTTGGTCAGGAGAGAGAAGATCAGGGTGCAGCTGAGATTCAAGGTGCTGGGAAGGGAAAGAAAGAATGTCTATGAGGGGAGGAGGCCTATGTGTGCCTCATGCCTTATGCCATAACCAGTAACAGGAGGAAAGAAAACATTAGGAAAGGATCTCAAACATTTACTGAAAGTTGACTGGAAAAGTGAAGAGTATAGTTTACAGTTTTATGCAGTCTCTGCATATAGTGAATCTTCTCTTTTTCTTTGACATCTACTTTGTATGCTTGAAAATTCAGTCATTGCTAAATTAGGACTTAGGTGACCACAGCCCTGAGGTCTGTAGAGTGCCTGGTAGCGGTGTTCAGTGAGGAGCACCCAGTGCTGTGTTGCACCTTCTCAACTCCACCCTGGAGATTCGAATGGGAGGGGCTCAGCATTCCAACAAAATTGATTTTTGAAACCATTTGATTTAAGAAAATGTACATTATTTCTGTAGTTTAATTTGATCTTCTTAGAATGTTTGTATCATCTTCTTAGCCATGGTATCCACAGTGTTGTAAGCACCCTTTAATAGCACGTAGAGTGCCAAGTCGCCCTACCTTATAACACCCTGAATAAAGCCCATTTGCATAGGGATGTTAGCCCCATTTTATTAGTAAGAAAACTGAGGCTCATGGGTTGAGGCTTACCAAAGAACACTTGAGTCATGGAGACAGAATTCATATTTCGTTGCAAGGTTTGTGTTCTTTCTGTCATCTGTGTTGTAAGAAAATGTGACTGGTTTTGCTCAAGATGCATAATACTCAAATATGTCTGTACTAAAAGGTATTTCAGTAGTGGCTTAGGACAAAACCCAGTTCAGTGAAGCAGGACAGCAACTCCGGAAAAGACCTCAGTGAATGACAGCCACTGTTTCCTTTCATTGGTATGTTTGACAGTATGTTTGGTAAAAGCTGGATAATTCAGGACACTGGCATAAGGATAGCTATATTAGTATGATTTTAAGGGGCTTTTAAAAGTTGTTTCAACACTTTTATAATTAGAAAACTTAAAGTGCCATAAGATTATCATGAAACAGAAATTGTTTCCTCAACAGGTAGCATTTTCAAGGTAAACACTGACAGAGTTTGGGCCATGGATTATTTAGTAATTCAGTGTTCAGAGGTTTCTAGAGTATGACTGTCTACGATACTGATTTATATATATGTGTATATATATATTTATTATACTTTAAGTTCTGGGATACGTGTGCAGAACGTGCAGGTTTGTTACATAGGTATACATGTGCCACGGTGGTTTGCCGCACCCATCAACCCGTCATCTACAGTGGGTATTTCTCCTAATGCTATCTCTCCCCTAGCCTCCAACCCCATGACAGGCCCCCATGTGTGATACTCCCCTCCCTGTGTCCATGCGTACTCATTGTTCAACACCCACTTATGAATGAGAACATGTGGTGTTTGGTTTTGTGTTCCTGTGTTAGTTTGTTGAGAACGATGGTTTCCAGCTTCATCCATGTCCCTGCAAAGGACATGAACTCATCCTTTTTTTATGGCTGCATAGTATTCCATGGTGTATATGTGCCATATTTTCTTTATTCAGTCTATCATTGATGGGCATTTGGGTTGGTTCCAAGTCTTTGCTATTGTGAATATTGCTGCAATGAACATATGTGTGCATGTGTCTTTATAGTAGAATGATTTATAATCCTTTCGGTATATACCCAATTACTTCTTTGCACTCAACTTCCTGTACTCTCACTGCAGGACAGTGATTTTGTTGTTGTTGTTGTTGGTACTTTATTGTCAATGAGTTTCATTTATGGAAAGTTACATATAGGGTCTTTTGACCTAGGCATAACTTTAATTAATTTTAACCAGAAAGTTTTCAAGTTACTTCAACAAGGGATGGGTGTCACGACTGTATGACTTGTCATAGGCCAGCCAATACATTGATGTAAACTTTCAGAAAATTACATTTAAGTTATGATTAAAATGCTATTTATGTGGCAGACTTCAAATTTCTTAGATAGTTGATACTCGCTCTTTGTAATACACAGTGGTAAAGTATGGGAAATGGAGGTGTAGTATGATTGATCCTTAGATTGTCATTTAAGATAAGATTTCAGGCCAGGACCAGTGCCTTATGTATATAATCCCAAAACATTGGGAGGCCAAGGCAGGCAGATCCCTTGTGCCCAGGAGTTTGAGGCCAGCGTGGGCAACATGGGGAAACCACATCTCTACCAAAAAATAGAAAAATTATCCTTGGTGGTGGCATTCACCTATAGGCTCAGCTATTCGTGAGGCTGAGACAGGAGGATCTCTTGAGCCCAGAAGTCTGGGCCTGCAGTGGGCCAAGGTGGTGCCACTGCACTGCAGCCTGGACAGAGTGAGATCCTGTCTCAGAAAAACAATTAAATACATAAAATAAAATGAGACTTCATAATACGAGATAACAAAATGGTAACATTTTTGCATCACATTTGTTATGACACTAGCCTACAGGCTTTTAACACTGAGGTAAATAATATTATCATTTCCTTATTTATATTTTATGTTTGCCTGCTTCACTTGATAACTTTTGCATTTTTAAGTGTGTGACCTGGAAGCTGATCTTCAGGAGCTGTCTCAGTCAAAGACTGGGGATGAATGTGGAGATGGTCCTGACGTCAAGGGGAAGATTCTGCCAAAACTAGAGCATTTTAAAATGCCAGAAGGAGGTATGTTATCCATTAAGATGCAAAATTATGTGCTTTCTGTTTTCCACAATATTATACTTTTGATAATAAAAAGAGAGAACATTAGTGCCCCTTTAAAAACAGAGCTCAAATGCAGACTTTCTTTGAAAGGTGGTTCAGACTCTGAATGTCTGACTACAAGACTTAAACACTATCCGATACAGAAACAAATTGGGTCAAAGCCATATTGAATCATCAAATGTGAAAGCATTTTCTTCTGAGGATAACCAACAGCGAACAATTTTTGAATTAGTTTTTAATTTCTGCTTTTAACAAATACATTGTGCATTTGTAATACCAGTTTGTGTAAAACGTGCTGAGAACTCAAGAGGATTCTAGTACCAGCTCTACTATAATTTGTGAGATTCTAGATGAATCCCATATAGTCTATACCCATGTTTGCTCTTATTGAAAATAGTGAATGCACATCAGATTAAATTCCATTTTAGTGCTAATTTCTGCATGCTCTAGTTCTGTTGGATAGAATACAAAGATATTTGACTTTCATGATTTGTTTATCTTAACAATCAGCTTTAGTCCAATTATAATATCTGAGTTGAGACTTCATTGCTCCTAAGAAAATAAATGAGCACTCTGCCTGATATTTGTTTCTCTAATGGAGACCTGAATGACTGTTCTTGGATTTTGTCCAATTCTGAATTCTGTGGCTCTTAAAGAATAATTGCATTTAAGTCCTTTCCGCAGTGAAGCCTTGAATATCTGAATAATAAAATGGCAAGAGATGGGTTTCTGTGGCCCATGAAGTAAGAAGAATGCATGTAGGTCAGTGAGCATGCTCCTTGCCCTCCTATCAGTCTTCATGAGCTACTGTGTGTAATTAGATTGAAGACAACATATGATTGAATCACCTCTAACCATATCATAAGCTATACACATTTCTGTATTGAGACATCAGTTAATAGGATCTAAAGTTCAAAGTCCATAACTTGCTAATTCCTGAGTAGTTAGCATATTTTACACATATATTCCAAATTGCTGACTGTTAATTAGAAGAGCTTCTGAATTTAAAGGAAACACTTCACGTTTAGGGAAGAAATTACCTAGATGTTTTTACTCTACACTGCTGAACCATTTCATTAGACTATTTACATTAAAAGATAATTTTCAGACTACCTTTTATAAGTATCTTAAATAAGCCTCAGTTGTATTCTTAGGAAGATCATAGCCTTAAATGCACATCTTATTAAAGTAGATAGCAAATTACATGATACAAGAAAATCATAATAAAAAACAAAAATAATAAAAGGGCAACAGAATAAACCTAACGGAAGAGGAAAGAGGTAGTGAATAAAAGACAGGTATGAATCATTAGTAAAAGGCAAACTAATCCAAAAGTAATAAATTTAAAAGCTTGTTCTTTTGAAAAATAGTACAAATAGAGTATCCAGTAGTATACAGTAGTTTATACTATCTAGAAGAAAATGGAAAAATATGAACACAGAATATGTGCAAGACACATGTATTAAATATAGGGCATAATAGAAAGTGAATACATTCTTGAACGCTAATATTTTCAGAGTATGGATGAAATGATTGATATGATAAGAACACACTCATTATTTGCTATATTCATGTAATACATGAATATCTAAACATCACAAAGACTGTGGAAGAACTTGAGAAATTTGCCAGTTGTCCCTCAAAAACATTTACTTTTAAAAACAAACATTTGTCTTCTTCATGTGTCTTATTCTTCTTTTCCGTTTCCCTTTATCTCTGTTTCCCTTTTTGCCACACTGTTCATGATATATACTTATTCGATGTTTTGATTTCAAAAATGATAGTGATAGCTTAACACTAATGTGGCTATATAATTAATCACGTAAACGGGAATACCTTCCAGTGAAAAAAGAGTCATTATTCATGTTGACATCAGCACCATAAGTGAAAACTGGACACCAATGTTTACCATACCTGAAAAACAACATAAAGATAAACTAGCCTAAAGCAACATTTTTGTACTGTTGCACAATAGGGAAAAATAAAATACTGGCCTATGTATTCACTTCAGTTATACAGTTCTTAATGTGATGTTAACAGTTTTCTTAAAAGATAGCTTTCAGACTATTTCCAGGAGCCTAGTTTCAAGGCAGAACATTATTCATTTTTTTTTTTTGGTAATTTCCTTTTGTTTCTTAGGTTTTTTGAGTGTTGGTTATATTTTTAGGAAAATTATACACAATTTTTGTTTTCTACTGTAATCCCCCTTTTAATAGATTCACTTGTGTTGTGACCTTGAACTGTCTTTTGGTTTTCTTGTAACACTAGAAAGCAGAGTGTGTTTAAAAAGTTTTTTAGGGAGAGAGATCCAAGATGGCCGATTAACAACAGCTCAGGATTGTAGCTCCCAGTGAAAGCGCAGAGAGCGAGTGGACGCCGCACTTTCAGACGAATTTTTGTTGCCCGCAGACTAGGAGATTCCCGGCGGAGGAACCACCCGGGTCGCCAGCGCGACTTTTTTGGCCGG